>JAEIIL010024652.1:0-15184 GCA_018905715.1 Drosophila lini | reverse complement strand
CTTTTATAAGAATTATATGCATTGTAAAAATATATAAATTTGAAAATATTGAAATATTTAATATAGTTTTAATTATTAATATAAATGCGGAACAAAAACAAAGTAATATTAATTATTGTTGTTTTTAATTTTATCAAAACCAAATAATTGTATAGGTGGCGCCTATATGTATCTTTTATATATCTCCTTTCGGTTTTTGATCGATTGATTATGATCCAATTGAAAACTGCAAGGGTATTAAAACTTCGGCGTACCTAAGTTAGCTTTCTTCTCGTTTTTCTATTGAAGGCAGTTAACATAATGTTTTAAATCAGCCGAAAGCCACAGCAGCTATGGCTGATATCCATCCTGTAGCTTAATTTAGAATTAAGCATACAGCGTACAAATAAATAAATAAATAATGTTTTAAATTGTATCACATCTGGCGTGATCGGTCTAGAAAATCTTCAAAAGTTCACTGTTTCACGGAAAGTGCCTTAAATCTCTACTGCGAGATTTTTTCAGTTGCAAATATTCCAATAGCGAACTGCAGGGATTAACAAACTTCGGCGTCCCGAAGAGTAGCTTCCTTGTTTTGCTTTTATTATTATTTTTTTTAATCGGCATGCAAATACCATTTAATATATAGAACCCATGAGATTAAATCGCATTAAGCCCAACGGAGCGAAATGAAAAATTCTTGAAAATATTATCTGAGGATTAGAATCAAATTTTGCCAAAATAAAAGTGGTGGCAAGTGCCGCTCATTGACCTTAGCCCTTAGCCCAATAATGATTTTGCTTTGAAATCGTTAGGGAAAATATTACATGAACAACACTGAAAAAAATGGTAATATAATATAAAAAGCCGTTTGGCAGAAAAAATAGATATGGGCATTTCCACAGAAAGGTCGACCGCGGCCAAAAAAAGAATAGTTCTCAAAAAGCTTATTTTGTAATTGTAGTTATATTAAGAAGTGTTTCAATTGATCAAATTTGGCAGAATCTAAGAGACGTAAAATTTTAAAATTAGTTGTGCCCTTGAAACCGCAAAAAGTTTCTAAAACTACTTCCGTTCTTTGTAATTGTCTTAAAAATGAAAAAATACCAAAAACCAATGAAAGAGCTAATAAAAGCTATTTTTCAGAAAATAAATCGTTTCCTTTCAAAAGTTTTTTTTTTTCAAGTTAAATGCTACGAATGTCCCATTCGAGATTTTCAAAATACCCGTAAATAGCGTCATTAGTAAAATTTGATTCCTAGCGAAATATATACATTTATCGGATATATTTAATATAATCGCTTTTTTAAAGCTTAATTCGATTCTATTGCAAGTGTATTTAATCTCCATCATAAGAAATATTTATATTACCTAATTGTTTTTCAACAATACCTTTAGATATAATGATTTTAAATGTTTTAAAAAAACTTCGGCGTCCCTTCTTATTTTACATATTCGATATATCCGATGAAACTTTAGTATGATGGAAATATATGAGTACATTTGCAAGCTCATTGCACCCCCGACTTGTACGTACGTTTGGTAAGAATTCTCTACTACAGAACTCTATCTTAATTTTTTTACAATATGGCAATAAGAATAATATAATAACTCAGTATCATTTACAGGCGGAATCCGGCTAATCCATAATAAAACGTAACAATTATCGCACTTGAGAAGCAGTTGTCACAGTTGCCACCTTACGCCCCTCATGGGAATTTAAATAACGAGCCATTAAACAATTAAAGCACCGCACCGACTGCCTCACCGACCACCGATGACCAGGACCAGCCAACCAAGCATTTTGCTAGCCAACCAAATATAAACAAGAACAGGGAAATCCTTTTTGGGGAAAAGGGGAAGCAGACACACTGAGAAGAGATGTGTGGTGTGTCCACGGGGGACTTGCGGCCCTTCATCTGAAAAGAGAGGCATCCCACATCCACTGATGATATGCTTCAATTATTTTGAGCCATACCGTGGACGCACCTCCCAGCCATCGCCCAGCTCAGAGAGGACCACCTACGTAAGTCCGCAGGAGAGTTCCTGCTGTCTCTGACGACTTGGCAAGATGAAAAGCTAACCGACTAATAAATACCCAGGCAAGTTTACTGAAGGTAAGGAAACATACACAAAAGTTATAGTAATATCTTCTTATTATTTTCCTGTTTATTTTTGTACGATTTTCATAAATTAAAATATGTTTAGTTAGTTGAGAAGTAACAAAGACTCTTCTGAGGATCTTGAATAAATTTATATATCGTATAATTATAATTCATTTACCTTCATCTCGGGGAAAACTTCCAACAAAATTGCAACACTCCGTTCAAGGGTATGAAAAGCAAGCTACAACACCCTAAACGTTGTTTTAGGATGGGAAATAGTAAGGGAAGAGGTAAAGAGGTAACAAGGTTTTCATACTTGAAAAGGGTGACATCCATCCGTAATTAAAAGAGACCATGCTGCGCTCTGAAAGAATTGCTAGCAATATACTCATCTTGTTTTTAATCACAAAAATATGCTAAGTATCAACTAATTAAAAACTTGTTTTTATTGAATTGAGGAAAACTATTGGAAGGATTGCTTAAACGTTTTGTTTTATGACTTTATATGAACTTACCTCTATAAATTCAAGCCTTGTAGGAATTTTACTATGGCAGCCATAATTAAACTCTAAACCTAATTAAGTTAAGCTAAAGCCACTACTTTTAATGAGGTTTTAATTTAACACAAAACACCATTTACATTTTATAAACTCTTAATTTCACATGTAACCTATTTTATAATCATATCATGGAAGACTAACTGATATGGCTAAAGTGCTTAATATTTACAATTTGAACCTCAACAAACTACACTTTTTATAGAAAACATCAAAGCATTTATGCGTTAAACATCATGGGATTTAACGCCTCACCACCAGAACTGCGCCCCCCTCACGAATACCTCCCTATAAAGATCTAAGATATAGAAAAAAGTCTCAATTCCAGATGTGGCTACACCCATTCATCCCAGCTAGGCTGTACTCTTGGTGCACCAGTTACTGCGGCTGTTGTGCCTGCTGATATATAAAAAAGCGTCGTCCTTTCTTCTTATCGCCAGTCCACAAGACTTCACACAGCGCAGTGGAATTATTTGAGGGGAAAGAAGAAGTTAGGAATGGCTTTGGCAATTGGCTTGCTATATCGCCAAAATACTTATTCTTCAAGGGAGAAACAAGCAACGAAATGTTTGAAATAAGAAAGATAAGACCGCCGCCTTTTCCAATCCATATATCGTTGAACGAGTTATAAAGTATATATTTTTAAGAAATAAACTTCAAATAAGCTTCAAATTTAACTTTTCTTACTCAAATGAGAACTTTAAGATTTCGGATATAAAAAAAATACTAATGCTTTCAGGTTTTCTTTTTAGCTATGTATTTTTTCACCCTTGCAGAGTATATTTAAAAGCCGAGTCTATCTAGCCATGTCCTTCTGTCTGTCCGTCCGTCTGTCCGTCTAGTCCCTCAATTTGGAAGCATCCTGAATGAACCTTTTATGATAGTCTCCTGACAACTCTCTCTGACATGGCTAGATAGACTCGGCTGTTGATGATCAAGAATATATATACTTTATAGGGTGGGGACGGTCTCCTCTGCGTTACAAACTTCTGTCTAAAATTGTAATACCCGGCAAGGGTATACAAATTATGGAACTGGGATTATTATTAAACATTAGTGTTAGTATATAGTTTGACAAATATAGAAGTATCAGTAGGCCATAATACTAGCTAGTTTAATGTATTTTATATCCCAAGGTCTACAAAAGTGCTTCTTATAGATCCGATGATTCCGCTTTATTTATTCTGTATGCAGCTGTTGGCGTACTAAGCCGTAGCGGAAAAATTTTGCATCGCTCTTCCACCAGCACCACGGCCGCCGCTCGGCACGTGGCACGTGGCGGATAGCTTGCGATACGGCCTCAGCTTTGTACCAGCTTCGGCACTAGTGCGAACATAATATGATGATGGCAGGACGCACTGTTTTAATTTCCTGCAAGGGAACTTCTTTTCATCCTGGCTACACAACATTTTGCTAATAAAAGAGATGTGTAATCTGCGCAAATTAATATTTCTTAAATATGATACAAGTATCTTGAGATTACGCACAATAAAATTGTTAATAAACTATTCGAATTATTAAATTTGATCCATTTCCAAATTTATTTATTAAATTAATTTATTTTGTATATATTATATAGATATGTATGTGTAACATTTAATGCGTTTGGTTAGTAAGCACGCCGATCTTTCTATACCCTTATATTTTGGAATTGGATCAAATAAGAAATTGCGGGGATCTATATAACCTTACGTCTTATGTAAAAACACCGATTTGTTGTATACAATTTAAAACATAGTTTTACAAATTTTATAAAAGATTTATGTCTCTGGGTTTATCCGTATTTGATGAACAAAAAAAAAAAACGAATTATGTCAGTTGTACAGTTACAGTTTTACATTTAATGTTTAAGATTATATTTTACATACACATACCGATCATTCCGATGGCCGCTTTGTGATATAGTCATCCGATTTGCAAAAATTTATAAAAGAAACTCTTGAATAATAGCAATGTCGACATCCCAAAGTACAGCGTTCTTATGGCAGCTATTTGATAGAGTCGTGATATAGTCGATTTTGATCAATTAAAAAATGGCTATACCTCGAAGTAGATGAAAATAAGTTAAATAACAGCAAAGATATAATATATTCTTGCGTTAACATTTTCTGTCCGTTCCTAGGGCAGATCTAATAATTTATAATATACATATACAAAGATATGTGACTCTGCAGTTGTAAACACATGACTATATCATATAGGTCCCATAGGAACGATCAAAAAAGAATTGTATCCAATCACATAAATAAGTACATATGTGATTTACATGGTTTAAACATATGCTTGCTCAAAGCTACCGCATTTATTGATTATAATTTTAAACCAAAAAGTATACATATCTAATCCCTAATTATTTTATTATTACTACTATTGTTTTATAATATTGTTAAGAATATTGTGGCACTATAGTTACCTCAACCGAAATCATTATTTTATATTTTTGAAAGAGAAATGTAAGTATGGCCCGATATACAGATACTGGCTGATATTTTTGTGCATATTATCTTTAGATATATTGTCGCCCGCCTGCAGTTATGTTGTGTGTTGCCCTCTTGGGTTTGTAGGTTTTTTGATAAACAATTTCTGTAAAGCATTGCACGGCATAAAAAACGTACGTACGCCCCTCATGTGCCATCCCTTTCGCACATGCAGGACGCAGCATAGATGATTGGGTGGACTCAAAGCAGGACGAAACCTTTTGGAAAATTCCAAAGCCTCCACATGTGGGTGTAACCGTTCGTGTTTGGGCTTGTCGACATTTTGCGCTCAACATTTGCAACGTTACGCCCACGCATTCTGTGTAGGTGTAAGTGCCACTCGTTTCACAGCGGAAACGCTGCGGGTAGTTAACGGAAACCGGAAATGTAAGATCGCGTTATTGTGTATCGGAATGAAACAATTCTATTGGATAGTGACTAGCCGCTTGATTATGCGGAAATACTTTAATTCAAATTAATTTAAAGCTTTAAAGGAGACTAGGGCAACTTATTGACCGTAAAGTGGGAAACCCAAATCCATCTTTTACCTTATGCTTAATCATAAAATGTATAAACACTGATGTGAGTTTTGGTGTGCCTGTTCCTGCCTTTATTTTATTTTATTTGTTTCAAAGTGATTTCTTTTTTCAATGTAAAAAAGAACTGCAGTATTCGGGGTACTCTTCTACCTTTATTTTTAATGTACATGGAGGCAAGTGCGAGTGCGACGACTGCTGTGGCCAACAGCCAGCCAACCAGAGCGCCTTCCTGCGGCAAATGGTGGTGCTTTGGCCAGTATCCAAGGCTTAGCCAATCGCAGGCCGCTCTGTTACAACAACAACAATAATGCCATGAGTCTCATGGATGGCATTCGAAGGGTCGGCCTAGTCGGCACCGTGGCGCAGGCAGACTATGTCCGTAAAATTCTTATTGCTCGCTTACTCTAAATAAATGACAGTTTCTCCGTCGCCGTCGTTGTGTCCTGTGAATCGCCGCGATCGCTGGAATACATGAGATATATATATACATAATTTCTCTCATATCGCAGCAGGAAAAATATGTTAGATATGTCAAAAAATGCATATAGATAATACTAGTTAAAAATGATGAAAAGTGTTAAACAAGAATCAATAGAGCAAGTGATAAAGTGACTACTCAATCTTGATTGCAAACCTTGGGACTTCTTTATTACTCGCAAAACAATGGATTTCTGATCATCAATACCGGCGTCGACACCATCTGCACACATATTTGCATTTTGAATTTTGCATTTAATTTAAGGTTTGCCTGGCTACCCAGGGTTCTCCCAGCAGGCAGTACGAAACCTAGCAGTGAAAGGTCCCGGAAGAAGGAGCGCAGCCTTTTCTTGGGAAAGCAAGTAGCACCAATATCCATATCGATTTGTCAACGCTTTAATAGGCTGAAAAAGGCGAAGTTTAGTTGGTGACTTAGCCAGGCTTAGTTATGTTTACTTTACAACCCACCCCGACGGCCATAGGAACTGTAGTGCCGCCTTGGTCCATAGAGCGCCTGCCGACCTTGGAGGATATGGCGCACAAAGGTAAGCAAGCTACAAAAATTTAAAATTTCACTAACCACGTCAATCTTGTCCTTGTTGCGTCTGTCAGCCAAATGAAGTCGAACTCAGTATTATATTGTTAAAATTTGTATACATATGTGATTATCCAAACTAGTATTAGGTATTCAATATAGATATGTAAATAAAAATTCTGGTTATTACCTTGACGACTGAATGAAGCACGAAATATAAATGTAAATACTTTCGATTTTCAAGGGGGGCAGATTTGGCGAAGGATCAGTAATCACAGTGAGCAAAAAGCTCTCTCTGATTTTCTCAATGCAATAATTGTTAGTCAAACTTTGCTTGTTTACGTATCCCGAAAAAAAGATTTAATGAATTCCAGACGTACTTAAGTATTTTACAAATAGTTGACCTGTTGATACGATATATATTTTCCGTCTATGCTCTTTTGCTCTCTCTTTTTTTCTCTATATAGACAATGTGATTGCAATGAGAAATCTACCCTGTTTGGATGCCGCTAATGGCATCAGCGGACTGGGCGGTATTCCTGGGAAGACATCAACGACAATGGAATCAGTTGAAGCGACCGTAACAGCGTCACAGCCCCATTCCACGTCATCGTACTTTGCCACAACTTACTACCATTTAACAGATGATGAATGTACGTTCCCCAATACATCTTATCTCCATTTCCACTTCCACACTTCAATCATTTTCAGGATCTGACAGGAATATTGTTGAGGAATGTGTTTCTGCCTAAGCAGGCTTTGTAAGGAATTCTGTCCTCTGGCTACTGTTATTTCATAGTTCTTTTACTATGAAAAGTAAATATATGTTTTCATAAAAGTACTAAGATGAGATAAATCCGCTGTAAAAAATCTTGTAGCCCGAAACTCCAAATACAGATAGAAAGAAGATCTATCTGAACGCTAGTTTTCTCGGGAACCAGCCGCTGGCGTTAAAGCCTCCGCTTATTCTCCTTTGGCATCACAGCAGCGAGTAGATCAATAAATAAAATTCCATCATCCAATACCTTCGAATACATTTTGATTTCACTTAAAATATGTAGTTTGTTTACAAAAAAACATCTGGAAATACATGTCAGTGTGACCCCTTTTCATGCCAATTCCTTAATTTCTTTGGCCAGAATATATAGCAAATCCGCTGGAGTAATTTTTAAATCGGATTTATCTTATCTTAGTGCCAGGCTAAACAATGATTAAAGGGAAAAATACAAATATTTAAATTATCATTTGCGGAAAACTATAATGAACTTGGACTCTTGAAACCAAAAAGAATAATATTCTTTTCGGAGAGGAACCGAGGCTATAGATTCTCTTAATTATTTCTCTTAAAAAAGTGGCAATTATAATTCAGGTAATTTTCCCTAAATAAGGACAGACCGAAAAAAACAGCAAATTGAGACATCTCAGCAACAATTCGTAATAGAAAACCCAATTCCTTTATGCCAATTCTTCAATGGTGTGAATATACTTAGCCCAACATGTCTTAACACAATATAGAGCTCAATAGATGATCGGTAGGGGGAATAAGAATGGTTTAGTAGGACTCAAAATCCCGCACATATGCTGCCAATTATTATTAACACAATGTGAAAAACAGATCATTTGTTTCGGCAAGCGACTTTTAAGACCATGATGATCACGAGTAGCTGCTACCAGCTTCCCCTAAAACCCGGAGTCCCATTTTTCAACAACTACTCTCCGAGCTGTTAAGTACTCTTCGTCTGCACTATTGTTGTAAATCAATACAATCATTTTCCACCTTTCAATAATGATCTTGAAGTGTGTGTATGTCGACGGACTGACGGCGACCCTACCGCTTTCGTGTCATGTCGTTACAAATAGTAACAATTATTGGCATTGAGAGATGAAGTCGAATAAATACACAAAACACAAAACACACACAATGCACTCAACAAATGCCAAAATGAGCCTCTTTAGCGACGACCAAGAGTCGTGTTGGTTCTTTGTACCTAGAGGAGTCCCACCCCTATCCAGTTCCTGATCCCTTGCAGTGCATCCCCGCAAAAACGACCGAGACCCATAGGAGGGTCCAGCAGTTAGTTTACAGCCAAAAAAAACTATTGTTTTCCATTTGCCAAAGTGATTTGTGTGGCAATTACATTATTAATCCCTCTATATATGCTTATGGATTTTTTCTTTTGACAAAAGTTTGAAAATGGTTTTTAGTTAATTCAATCTATTTTTGCGCAGTTCCTGAACATCTATTGAAAATACGTGCAATTAAAAGGAAAACACCTCTATCGAGGCGAAATAAGAGTGACAACACATTCAGCTAACAGTCATCTGAACACATCATTTGTGACTATTAATAGTAACATAAAAATAGAGAGAGAAGAATCACTAGTAGAAGTATTTAATTGAAAGTCTATATACTTTTCCCTTGAAGGGTATTAAAACTTTAGTCAGAAGTTAGCACCGCAGTAAAGGAGGTTCAACCCTGTAAAGTATAATTATTCTTGATCAGCATCTAGCCATGACGGCCTGTCAGTTTTTAAGCAAACAAGTCCTCAGTTTTTAAGCTATCCGAATAAATCTTTGGAGATAGTTTTCTAACTACTTTTACTAGTACATATATAGGTCGGAACCGGTCTGATTGGACGACTATAGAATTTAGCTGCCATAGAAACGATAGTTTTTAAATATATTTTCATCATCTCTGAGACAGCCGATTTTCATAAAACTTAATTTTTTTTAATTATAAGAAAATATCAGATCTTGGGATAGATAAAAATTTCTTGAAGCGAGAAAAAAGTTTAATTGATTATTTTAATTTCATCATTCCAATGTCAGCTATATGTAATAGTCTTTAGATCTAGACAGCTTAGTTAATAGAAAAAACATATATGTGCAAAGTTTCGATCAGATAGTAAAAAAACTGAAGGAAATTAAAAAAATCGACCGAAAACTAAGAAAAAATTTCCAGAATTACGAAAAAAGTGTATTTGAATTTAAGACAGGCACCGTAAAATTTAGGACTACAAATTCCGCACGCGTGCTCATACAATTCCCAACTGGTTCAAACATCTCTGGCATGAGGTGGCGGTGGCCGGCCAACACTTAGTAAGAGCAAGTCTCTTTTGCAACACCAAAAGTGTTAGCATTTGGGCCACCTTTGTTAATAAACAATAATAATATTGTTTTTGTTGTAATACAACGATAAAAAATAATATTATTAATAATAATTATTAACAATTATTTAATAATATTTAATATTTCCCTCTCCAACCTTGAATTCAAGAAAAAATGACCCTAAATGAAAGAAAAATTCACCTTTCGGTTTAAAAAAGTTTTCCTCATATTTGGGGCAAATCGCCCTTAAAAGAAAAAATGTTTTCTACATTCAACAAAAATCTTTCTGAATGTAAGAAGAATTCACCTTCAATTTTAGTAAAATGTACCCCATAATTAGGACAAATCGCCTTAAAAACAAGACAAATTTTCTACATATAAGAAAAATCGGTCAAAATTAAAATAGCAAGCTATGTTATAAAAAGTTCCAAGCATCTAAAAACATCCATCTATTCAGACACAAAAGTTTTCATTTGCAGAAAGCTGCCAATTCTTGTTTATTGATTATCTTTCTTTAAAATTTAGATTAAACCAATTACACTATGTGGACGGCCGTTCCCAGTGAAAACTGCATAAAAATTAAAAAACGGTTGAAATTTAAAATTGAAATGCTAGACTTTTATTGGAATTTTAAATAATTTGTTATATCGCCTATTCGTACTATTCTTATTGGAGCATTTGAAAACCTATATAATCAATTTTCAAGTATTGCCAAATTTCAGCCTACTAATGCATTTAATTTGTATTGAAAATAAATAATGATCCCATTCTGTCTGTACATATATTATCAACTGAACACTTTTTAAGCCATTTGAGGCGTTTGTGTATTATTACAAAATTCTTATCAAAGGTAATTAAAATACTCCGAAATAACATAACAACTGTATTTCAGATAAAAATACCAAACATTGTTGTCCCTTGCTGTCTTTATCAGTTATCTATTCTCTCGTACGCATTCCTTTCTGAAAAAAGTCACTAGACTCGGAGGGATTAGCCCCTTGTCAAAAGGTAGATACATTTGACGATGCTTCGCTGATTTCTTTACCAATAAAAGCAGTAAATTGATACGCAGATTTTGGGATTTTATTTCAATAAGTCTCCTTCGATACTTGGAAAATCGTTTGAAACCCTTAACAACATTCTCTCCTCTCTCCCATACTCAGAATAGAGCTCCAAGTGTCCTCCTTCCTCTTTTTAGCCCTTTTCAGGCGTTCTTTTTGTGCTCTTCCTTCGTACGTTAGAATAATACAGTGTAAGAAATATATGTTCATTAAAGAGCAAACTTACAACTATTAGTAAGCAAAACTAAACATTTGCTCACCATATATGATTGGACAATACCTAATGATTTAAAAATTTAATATTATTGTTATGCATATAATAGATTATATAATTAATTTATTGGAAATAAATACATTACTTAATTTAATATTTTAATAGTTCAGAGAAATATTGGTAGGTTTTCCTGCCAATCTTTTCCGTTACAAACTTAAAGATATACAAAATATGATCATGATATGTATTTAAAAAATAGTTTTTATCAGTTTGTCCCAAAGTTTTAAAAACAAATATCTTATAAAACCGTTCAAAATATAAAAACGCTTCAAATTTCCAAAAAATATTTTGCTTTTATCTTATTAGCCAAAACTTGCTTACATTGCCCCGCACTGTATTCGCAAAACTACACAAAATAGTTTCTCTTATTGAGTTTTTCCCTCACTTTACTCTAAACGCATTATATGCTTGAGGGGCTTAGGTCGATAAAAGTATTGTATTTGGATATCTTTAAAAACGTGACAAATCAAATGATATGCCTTACTGCCTTATATACACAGTAGGTCGCTCAGGAGATTGTTTTTGCAGCAATAATAAAAATGGGAGCTACTCATAAATAAATAAATTCAATTGTTCACGCTTCTATTTTACTCACTTTTTAAATATCTTGTGAATTTCTTCTGCAGGTCACAGTGGAGTAAATCAGCTGGGCGGCGTCTTTGTTGGCGGCCGACCACTGCCAGATTCAACGCGGCAAAAAATCGTGGAATTGGCCCATTCGGGAGCAAGGCCATGTGATATTTCGCGCATTCTGCAAGTCTCAAATGGATGCGTGAGCAAAATTCTAGGCAGGTAGGATCATAAAACTTGATGATAAGTAATTGTTTAGTTTTTAATGCCAAAATGTATGTGTATATAGGAAATATTTAATTTCGACATTCTTCCCTTTTTCTGTCTCATTTTCATATATGTACATTCATATATAGTGTTTGTTTGTATTTCTTGCCTAAATTATTTCCGTTTTGTTATAGATACTATGAAACCGGAAGCATACGACCACGGGCTATTGGCGGGTCAAAGCCACGAGTGGCCACCGCCGAAGTCGTTAGTAAAATTTCCCAATATAAACGCGAATGTCCGAGTATTTTTGCTTGGGAAATCCGTGATAGATTGCTGCAGGAGAACGTTTGTACGAATGATAATATACCAAGTGTGAGTAGGAACTGATGTTGTTACTAAATATAAAGTAACTTAACCCTATATTTTCTGTGTATGTGTAAAATATTGTGAACACCCTTTAAGCAATACTTAGTTTACTTTAGTAATATATCAGGATTTGCTTTAACCGTTTTTCTTTTTTAACATTTTATTTGAACTTGAGGAAACTAGCTTCGGCAAGGGTCAAGTTGGCATTGATGGGATAAATGTTGACAATGTTCAGTGGCTATTTTTTCACTGGTTGTGTTAAGGACCCCCTGAAAAAATGAAATTATCTTTAAAAATAATGACAATATTGGGCTGGGTCTATGTTAAAACTACACATATAAAAATGTTTACTTAAAATCGCCTAAAAAGACCGCTTTTCGCCAAAATTCGTTATAAAGAAGGATCCAAAGGCGAGTCGCGCTAGATTTGATTAAATTTTGGCCTATAATCAGATGAGAAACTTATTTAAACAAAGGGCAATTTTTCTTGAATGTAAAAAAAGTCTTTTTTTGAGGTCGATTTGCCCCTAGATATGGGAAAAACTTTCTTAAATTAGGATGCATTTTTTCGTAGGTGAGGGAAATTGTATTTTTTTTTTGTTTCTACAGCATTTGTTAATGAGCAATAATAATATTATTTCTGTTGTAATAATTAATCGTCAATAAACAATAATAATTTATTAACAATATAATATTATTATTTGACTAATTATTAATTAATTTATCATAAAAACAATATTGTTATTATTGCTAACACTCTTGGTGTTGCAGAAAAGACTTGCTCTTACTAAGAGTTGGCGTCCTTCCATGCAAGAATCTTAGAACCAGTTGGGAATCATAAATGCACGTGTGCGGCATTTTTTGCCCCCAATTTAAGCGTGAATTCGCCCCGGGCAATAAGCTCGTATATTTAGAATAAAACCGAACGAGGCAAATCAGAAAAAGCTCCGTTAAGCTAAGGAAACTAGGTAAATTGCCTTGATGGTGCCTTGCGCTAAGTTCATGGACTTCTTTTTTTGTTATACAAACATTTTCTTAGTTTTAGGGCGATTTTGCTTAAATCTTAAAAAAATATTTTTATGAGTGTAGGCTAGATAAAATGTTACAGATAGACTATCATTTTTATAAAGCAGTATAGAACAAAATAATTATAACTTAACTAACTAGTTTATAATTACTAGTAGAAGTCTTTAATTTCAAGGCCAAATATTTTGCACTATATTGGCGAAAAATGAGCTACATAGTTTAAATTTTTGAACCTATTTAACACGTGCAGGGTATTATAAATTGATTCAGCAACGATGAAGTTATTTCCGGTCCCATAAAGAGTATATATTATTGATCAGCATCAACAGTAGATTTGATCAAGCCCTGTCCATTGGTCCGTCTGTCCGTCCATCTGTCCGCGTCTACGCACCCCAGGTTTGAAGCTATCTGTATAAAACTGTGCAAAGAGTTTTCTGAATAATAGTATATCATTCGAAAAATGTATTACATAAACATTCCAACATATTCTCATATACTTTGAGCATGGCCATTTTGTGTTGTTTTAGAATTTCGGGTTTCTTTAGGGAAATTAATAGGTAACATGACAACATCGTTGTTTTTCTAAATATTTACATCTACTCTGTGATATGAGCATTTGGTTTTTATGCAAATGGGACGAGTTCTTGGAACGATCAGTAAAACAGTAACTGTCAAAATATAAATATAGACGTATGTAATAGGTTAGTTATCGGAATATGTAATTATTTTTTTTCAGCATGTATATTTATAATTTTACGATACGCTACGACAAAATATATAATATATATATATATATAATATAAAAGCGTCATTTGCTCTTCACCATTTTATTTATATATGTGTGTGTATATTATTCTATACTTTACATAAAATATGCAAAAAAAAAAAAGGAGCAAGCCAAATGAATTGTGACAGCCTATTCTCCAGCCGATGGCCGCCGACCGTTGTCCTGCCTAGCGGCCGCTTGCCTTATAATTTTTTTCTCTCATTGACAGTTGTGTGGAAAATGTGCTCATTCAAATGGAAGGGAAAATCTTTTATGCACATTAAGCGACAGAAAAGGGAAATCAGTGCTTGCAAAAATTGTATGGAAAAAATACAATATTAAATAAATACGGCCCCGCCAAGCGCCGCCACCACAAACCGTTAAGCGTTGAGCGTTGAAATTCACGCGTCAGTGTTAGGGGGAAACGGCTTTGCTAAATCACGTTTCGAGCCCTAAAAATTCTCGTACTTACATTTTCTTTGGGGTGAGAAGAGAAGGCAAAGGAAGAAGGTTCTAACGGAAATGTTTAGGCATTCAATAGTTGTCGTTTAAGTCAAATAGTTCCTGAAATTGCTACTTGTTGTTTCTGAATATGGAGGTTTAAATAGTGGTTCGACGTGTAAAATCGTTATTGAAAGTCTGTGTATACGACAAAGGACAGAGCTCATTTTTTATTCCGTAAAATGAGTTTGAACCCCCTGGTAAGGACATTCTTTCTGCCTAATTTTTCCACTCAACTGCACTTTTGTTCCTGTTGTTCTTCCTTCTCCCTCGCTCGTTCATTTATATATTTCTTTCGGTCTCTCTATATTTTCTTTTGAATTTTCGTTTGAAAAGCAATGTCAGGCGCAGGCAAATCATATCTTTAAAATAATAAATTGTTAATATCCCAAGCTAAAGGATATAGAATAATATAATATTACAGTAAAACAGAAAGTTTTTATATTTCAACTTAAATTTGACATGAAAAGAAGCTAACTTCGGCACACCGGAGTTTGTATTCCCTTGCAGTTTGCAATTATAAATATATATATAAGCTGAAAAAAGACGAACTAATCTAAAATGTTAATGTAATAAATATATATATTCTTGATCAGCATCAACAGCCGAGTCGATCTAGCCATGTCCGTCTGTC
>JAEIIL010024650.1:0-11278 GCA_018905715.1 Drosophila lini | reverse complement strand
ATAATATCTGCAAGGGTATACAAACTTCGGCGTGCCGAAGTTAGTTCCTTTCTTGTTCTTTATGCTTTTCTTGTGGGTTTTTCGAGCAAATTGCGAGCAATTTAACTGCAATTAAATTGCAATTTTACCACACACAGAGGCCCGCTCTGAAAGCGGTACAAAATGCCTCACAAAGGCGTCGTTTCTCTCGATTTTTTTTCACTCCTCAAGAGGCCGGCATCCATTGTGTGTTGCCTTGAGGTAAAAAAAAAGGAAAATAACACTGAAAACCTTTGCATTTTGCAGATTTTACAATTATTTTCGCACTAAAAAGCGAGAGGCGCCGCCCCTTGACTTTCTTTGTGCGCGGCGCATAAACAAAATGGCCGCCTTCTTATCTGGCCCATTGTGCCAGGTAGTATTCCTCCCCCCAGCTCCTTTCCCAGGACCAACTTTCCATCTCTGTGCAGCGGCGCGTGCTTTATAAATTGTATTTAAAAGATATAGCAAAGCACAAACACAATTCCTTTGAAACGGAATGCCACAAATAATTGCTGGCCTTGCTCTGCTCCGGCGCTGCGGGCTTTGTCCCGATATCCTGTTGGGCATACAAAGGATCCAAAGGGGGTTCCCGGGGCTATAGAGGCTACGGCGGTGGCGGCGGCGGCGGCAGCTGCCACTTGAGGTAGGTGCTCTAATCGGGGTTTACTTGGGGAATATGCCAAGTATTCTCCTTAAAACATAAAGCTTTCGTTTTATTTGTCTGAAAATCTCGTTGGTCTGAAAGATTTCCTGTTTCGGGTACTTAAATTAATTTTATTTATAGAATTAAACTATAAAATTGCACAGGAAATGGGTATGTATATTGGTACCTATTGGTCTCTTATATAAAATATAATATCAACCGATAATTAGATATAGATTCTCCATCTATAATTCCCCATTTCCTTCAGCCCCCCGTAAAGAGTTTAATCCTTTTTCAAATACCAAATAATCGAAGCATCTACGTGCTCAAACTGCCTAATTTTTTGTGACCAAAATATAGTTATTATGCACAAGACTTGGGTATAAATATTAATTACAGGTTGGCAGGCATCTTGCCAAAGTTATCCTTGCCCTCTGCCTGCTGCTCCGGCCATGTGTTGAATATTTAATTTAATTTAATTAAATTCACTGTGAAAATAGCTTTGCAAGGCGGCGCGTAATGAGATAAATTTGCATAAAAATGTCTTGACTTGTCTCCTGGCCCGGCTTGCCTGCATATATCCTTGTAGCCGAAAGGAAGTGGTGACGCCGTGACGGGCGGGGAGCGGCGCTAATCCTTTACAGATGAAAATGCTGGCATATGCCAATGCCAGAGAATCAGATGCCAAATTAAATTTTAAATAATTCTCCAACAGAGCGTCGCGGATAACAACATTTTCAAATGTTTAAAAAATTCGCTACTTATTGAGAGAGAGAGAGAGTGGAAAAAAAGGAAACAAGCGGGGAGCACGTGCCGCACATAAAGGCTAGCAAAGGTCCCTTTGTCCTGACTGGATGCTGTCGCTGCCTCTAATCCTGATTCCGTCGGCTTAATGTCACCAAAACATATTTCACTTTCACGCAAATCGAAAACAAATTCAACCCGCCGCTAGATACAAAAAATAATTTGTCTGTCGCATGCCCATTATCCTTTTCCCCCGCCCCTCGTCGTTATCCTGTTGTGGCCTCAAGTGTGCGTCAAGTCATTGTGCTGGGTCCTGTCCGGCGGTCAGTTGTGGCTCGTTATTTCGCCAGCCTGCCATTTATCTCGAGTGGCATGTAGCCAAATAGCCAGCCGATGCATGAATTATGCGTTTTGGCTGTTTTTGATCATTTTTTCCACTCGCTCGAATCGTATTTTACCCAAAAAAAAGAAGGAAAATAAAAAATTATCTGTCAAAACTGTGTAAACTTTGTGGGGGCACAGTGGGGCATAAACAGAGAGTACTGTTTATGTTTTTATGATTTTTATAGCATTAAAAAGTGGATACTGAAACCATAAGATGTTACTATATACTCCTGGAGTACCTGCTTGGATTTAAATTAAATTAAATTAGTTTATTTACATAAAAAATGTGAAAAGAATTAATTAAAATTACGTTTTCATAGCTTCAATCAGATGCCTTTCCTTAACTCCTATTAACTAAAATTCCAAACAATAAAAAGAAACCCTTAAGAGCCATCGACAACCACTGTGCCCCCACCCCTTCAATAGTCCTGGCTGGCCTGGTCGCACCCCTTTTACCCTAATAAACTTAACAATAACGGCTTTTGATCACCCCAAACCCCCGGCGATTGTCATAAATAATTCTAATAATAAATTAAATGCATCCGCAACTCCAGAGACCGGGTCAGTGATGAGTGAGTTAGTGAGTGAGTTCCATGGGCGATTTGCACCCCCATTTGTCTTGCCAGGATCAGGACCGACAGACAGACAGTTATCCTTGGCCATTCGGCACGAGCACACACACACACACACACACACAATACAACCCATCTCCTTGGTCCTTAAACCTTTACAAAACTCAAAACTCACCAGCATTTAATCTGTGTTTGCTGGCAGGGAAAGTCAGTTGAGCGTGGCCGGAAAATTGAATTAAATGGTTAGAGAAACATTCTTGATTTTTAATTACCAATTTCCAGAGCAGAGCCCAGGTACCAGCCACCAGCTACCAGGTAACTGGTAACTGGTAACTGGAATGGCTCACTCAATCAAATGTGTGTAATGAACTTATTTACACACTTTCCGTGACGAAATTTGATGGGCGCTTGCGGTTGAGCTGAGTTTGGCAAATGAAATTCGGGAATGTCACCCACAGACGATGCCGAGCATTCAGGCATCCCAGTAAACCCGGCATCCACCCCCTGTATTACCCAGTACCAGGAGGATACCAACCCCCAATCATCTCTGACTTTGCCTTTTGACACGCCAAAGGACACTTGACCAAAAAATATTAATTCTTTAAAATGTTAAAAAGGTTGTTAATTAGAAATTATTAAAAGTTGAGTTAAGATATTACAATATCACTTTGATTATCAATATTTTAAAGATAAAATTTCTATTAAGGATAAAGTAGAATTTATTATAGAATTTATTTAACAAAAACATAAATCCCAAAAAATTATTGTGACTGAAATGGGTACTTCAAACTCAGTTTTAAAAATTTGTTAATGGTTTTTATTTATTTTTCTTGTTAGCCTTAATGTGAAACCGTTTTTCTTTCTCTGCAACGACCCCAGAATTGTGTGGAATCCACCTCTTTCCCGGCCTAAATATTACAAAGTGTTTTTGCGCCCGCGGCATTGCGTACGCACAAATGGAGGGCGTTCTCTTTGGCTGGGGAAATGGAGAAGGAAGGAGCCGGGGAACGGGGCGACGTTTATTGGCAATAATTATGGCAGGCAGCAGATCAAACACCCAACCACCCACCGAGACAGCTCCATTCCACGCCGCCTTCGGGGCCAGCAGACAATGTCAAAGTGTGATTTTTCGCTTGAAATACTTTGGCGCAAATGCCGCCCTTGTCTCCCCCAACAGAATGTTGAGTTGCCGTTCGAGTTCGGGTTCGGAAAATATGTTTTACTGGCATTTTGAATTATGCTCGAGTGCTATTGTATTATTGCCTTGTATATAGATGAGCGAGGCGGCTGTTGTGGGTGGTTGGTGGAGGCTCACCATTGAAAATTGAAATTTATCTTATATTTATTGAATGTAGATTGTGACAGTGATGAAATGTGGGTTTGGAATAAGGCAGAGCGAATCGAATAGAATAACCAGGATATTAATAGGGAAAATGGGGGAGTCATTAGTTATATCATTTGGAAATACAGAAATCTATAAAGATGAATCTTTATCAGGATTTATTTCTCTTAAAGTTATATTTCTGAATTACTTTAAATTCAAATTAAATCTTAATTATACAAATTGTGTAACGTATTTAATATAATTCCCTCTTTTTTTATACAATTCCTCAAAAAAAAAACATCTCATTTAGCTACATAAAACGTCTTTCCATCTGCCTGCATTTCAAGTCACATCTGAAGTGGTTGCGACTCTCGACCAGAAACGATTTTAATGTATATTATATTCAGCATTTAAAGATTAAATTTCCTGGAAGTGAGTGTGTGCTTCCCGGAGCTTCTACAGTTTTATCCTCCGTAGCACCCGCTCCTTCTTACACTGGGCGAATGTTAAGGGGAATTGGAAGGATAAAGATCAATAACATTAAGGGACTTGCATAGAGAATGTATTTCTTAGCTATGATTTAAAATTAATTTAAATTAAATTAATAAAAGTAATTAAAAGAAATCTCAAAAGAGGGAGTAGGGTTGACAGAATATATCGATATATCAACTATATTTCATGCAAGGTAAATTTTGGAAATGGCATTTAGCGTGTATATCCCTTATTTCGACTCATATTTGTGGGATTTTGTTGGATTATTTTTTTATAAAAACCACAAGAACCTAAAATTTCCTTTTTTCTGTATTTCACTTACACCCTTTTCTTTAAGTGCACCCCATATCCAAGATCGTTGGCAGCCATTATGCGAGGGCTGCTTTGGCTGGCTGCGCCTGCGTTCCAAAACGATTCGAGGCCAAGCCAAATATGGAGGACCGGCACATAATAACCACTTGAGTGTGTTATATATAAATGCAAAGTAAACTTGTGTTTTTGTACATGTGTATACTTTACACATAACTTGCTTTTTGTTGGCATTATGTGCGCATTTCAATAATAATCGGGCGGGCGGCCTCACAATGAACACGCGAGTGCCCACAAAGGACGCGAGTATATAGTGTGCCTGCCCATTGTGAGGATGTGTGCGTATGCTGCTCCCTGTTCCTTTGTTCGCCTCCTTTGTGCAATGTGTTAAAAAGTTGTAAGCATTCTACCGATACCGATACCTCGATACCGCGATACCAATTGCAATTGAGGCTGGCGCAGGCGCGGCGGCATCTTGAATTTCCCCCTGGCACATCCTGCACCCAAGCTGGATTTCCAGGAATGGGATTTTTATGAAATTGTAATTCAATTAAATGCCAAAGTAGGAAGTTGTACTCCTCCATTGTTCGGATAATTGTGGCTGTAATTGATATTTGCTCGCTCGGCAATTCAATTAAGTGCTTCGACAAAAGATTAATTGTCCGTGTGGGCGAGGCCCGCGTGACTGGGATTCTTTCTGAGGAGGAGGAAGGACACTGATCAGAGTTGCCTCTGAAATTTGATATTAATTTAAATGTTAAGATTATTATTTGTTAGTCTATTAAGAATTCCTAGAATAATGTCTGAACATATAATCAATTTTTAGGTCTTAAGTTCGAGTAAATAAAGTGTTTTTATATATTTTTAATTATTATGACACTTTTAGAGAACTATCTTTAAATCAATCGAAGAAAGAGTTTCGAAAATAAAGTCTTGGCAAAATGCCTGAATTTCTCCTGCTTATTCTTTACGGTTTTAAAAATTTTTATAAAAATAACCTTCCTATTTCTAGGTTTGTGCTTCAACCCATCCATAAAATCAATACATATCTATCCCAAAAAAAGGATAAATACTATCCCAGCTCTGGTCCAGCTCTCCAGCAGCTGCAACAGAATGACAAGGCGACAATTCTCGGTCGGCAGCTCACATACACATCGCTCATACGCAGTGGATGCCAGCACGAGCCTGGGGTTATAAATTGTACTATGTCACACGCATGACGTCAAATCGAAATGCCTTGTAATGCGAACAAGTTAATGCGGCACATGGCGAATTATGTTTCGACATCAACGGGAATCGAGAAAGAGAACTGAGAACTGAGAACGGAGAACTGAGAACCGAGCAGCGGGTAAGCGATAAAAGACAAAATAACTTTGTTAACGAGGCTCTTAAGCACATGCACACGCCCCCCTTGAGACAAACGCACAACAAATGGTTGTCACTGGGTGGTTTACCCCTTCTTCCTTGTGCCTTCTTTCCTCCCATCACACACACACACACACTCGCTGAAACGGATGTGGAAATGTTAGTAGAAAAATGCCAAATGACTTTCACAGGGAAAGATAAAATGTGGAAATCTTTTTAGGCTTAGAGGAATATTATTTACATTTTCTTGATATTTGTATATAATAAAAAAATTGGTTTTCTTTTTATCTAATCTATTTATTTATAGTAAAAATAGTCCATAATATATTATATTTATTTTAATTGAAAGGATATAGGAAACTATATTAAACTTTGGCCTTCCGTTAGCTCTCTTCCTGGTTAAATTATTCGTATTCATGATTTCAGAATTATTACAATATTTGTTGGATTTTTCTTATAAATAATAATCTTCTAAATTTTAATATTCTTTCAATTATTCAGTAGTTAGTTTAAAAGGAACTAGATTATTTTCTTTACTGTGTAGCAATGGGACATTTTTCTGTGAGATGTGAAATAAAGGCTATAAGGAATGGGTGGCACATTATCCTTTCGAGAAATGCTAATGTTATAGCAGCCTGAGCAGCCACCCAGTCACCAACCATATAACCGAAAAAAGATAAATATGCAAATGTGGTTTTTTCTTGTCTTGCCAAGCTGCTTTCTCGATTTCTTACTTTTTTCTCTGGCATTTCTCCACTTGGCATAGTTGCGATGGCTATATGAAGTGGAAGTCGTTAATGTGCCGCTTGATATCCTTTTTTTATTTCTCAATATTTTGTAAAGAGTTTTCAAGGGTTTTAGGGGTGGCAAATGATTATTGGCATTAAAAAATAGTAAATATAAGAATTATTTACTTAAATAACTTTAATGTAAGTAAAGTTTTCGATGACTTAAATAATATATATAAAATTAGAGAGGGCATTCAAAAGGGTTCTTTATATAAATTCCCCAGTTGGACTGCATTGAATTCCAATCTAAAATATTTTTAGATATTTTTTTACGAGTTTTTTTCCCCTTTTTTTTTTTGCTACAGCAATTTATACACTAAACTTAATTTGAATAAAAATCTGCGTAAATTGCAGACATACGCCCATTTCCAGGACACTGCCTCCGGGGGCAAGAGTTAGAGTTTTAGAGACAAAGGAAAGGTTGCAGGAGGGTCAGCAGAGCAACTGCATCCTTTGTGTCCTGACTAATTCGGTTACGGTTCCGAGGCTCGATAAAGCGATAACCATTAGCAGAAGGCATTCGGTTAACTGCGCGTGTCATTACAAATTATTAACAATTCCAAGTGGAGGTCTAGAGCTCTGGCGAGAAATGCCAAACAAAAGTCGGAAGTTGCCGAAGAATTTGCCATCGGGGTGTTTTGGGTGACGCGCCAAACAAGGAGTTTGCATGATTTAAATGCCATTTTAATTGAGTTTCAGCCAGGGCCCAAAGCTATAGAGAAAATATATATATATAAAATATATATGTGGATAACCCCCTGCTGCTGTGCAATGCCAACAAGCGCTTTCAGACCGCATTCAAATGAAATTTGCCACCAGCTGCGAGAACGAATGATCGGAGCCTGTGCGTCCTCCTCCTCCGAGGGAGAAACATGTCGCATGCCGCTCATAGGACGAAGTAACAACGCCAACTATGTGGTATATATCTGTAGTTAATAATAGGGTAAACATTTTTAGAGGTTTCAATTTAGAAATATTATTTTGTAAAAAACAAGGAAATAAAAAGTAAAAGCAAAATAGCTGCTGATTTAAAACTTACAAAATTAATACAGTTTTTAGGGCTAAAAGTGACCACTATTTTGACCACAGCTGTGTGTGTAGGCCGCAATGCCAAGTGGCCAGGACTCGGTAGTAGAAAACCCAACACAACTGCCTTGCCAGCGCCATTGCTGTGCTCGCAATTATGAAACTATCCCGAAAGTCCTGAGAGCATTTCCGCCTGCCATTGTGTGTGTGCGTATGTACGTCGCATCTTTGAAACTTTTCCCATTGGCTGATGTGTCCTGTCCTCCAGCCATTGTGCTTTGCGGCGAACGCGAACTGGAACTCGAAACCGAAATCAATATCAGTTGTATCCTTCGGCAGCAACAAAAGAAGCTGAAGCCGCGCTGATTGACAGAAACAATTCAAATAAAGGAGTGTATATAAGGGAGGGACAATCGGAGCGAACAACCCTTCAGCACTCAACTACATTTTGATTAAAATTTCATTTGTAGCTGCGCTTCCAAATACAATACATTTTTTTCCTTTGAGTCCCCACCAACACTCGCACACACACAGAGGGCGAGGGAAACGGAAAACTACTCGAACAACAAAGCGCACAAAAGCGAATCCTTTTCAGTTTTATTTGATTATATATATTCGCTTTGTGTGTTTCTTGTTGCTTCTGCTGCCGCTTGTCAACATTCCAAAGTTCCAGAAGGGGTTGGCAGAGCGGAGCAGAGTCCTGGACACCGAACCGGAGTCCTTGGCCAGCCAACCAACTGCCATTCGTCTGTGAAATAAAATGTATAACTTCCATTATTGTTTTTTTTTATTTTTTATTATTTAGTCCGCTGGCCGTTTGTCGCCTCACTGACGCCCCCATTTGTTTCCTTCTTTATTTTTCGAACACAGCAAAAAATATAATAGTTGCTGAGCTTTGACATTTTAATAAGAATTTTTTATATATTATAATTTTAGTCAGAAGCTTGAAAAAGTCATTTCCGAACCTATAAATCATATTTATTCTTGTATTTTTTTTACAGAAACTTACTTTCCAAATCTCTTTTATTCTTTCTTAATATAATTAGTGACGGTTTTCTATGCTTCTTAAAATATAGTAAATGTTAAAATATATTTACTAAATCTACAAATATATATATTTTCTAGAAAATTGTATCCTTTCTCTATTATTTCCCTTCAAAATACTTTCCAGTGCTTGTCATTTGACTATTTTTTTCCCCCACTGACTGACACACTCTTGGCTTTATTTTAATATTATTTTAAATGATATTTTTTGCACACTCCGCCTGCGTGAGAGCTGTTCGTATTGTTTCGTCCTGCCAACCCCCCCCCCCCNCCTACCACCCTCCTCCCTTCATCTCACACACACACACACGCACACACTTTCGGGGCTGCTCCTTTGTTCCTTCGCTCGCTTTTGGAGTAGCTCTTGAGTTACGTTGCCATTTTCGTGCTCCGGTTGCCGTTGCTCCTGGCTCTCTTTATTATATTTGAGCCTTTATTTTGCATATTGTACCCAGTGTTTGTTTTTCATCCGTCTTTTGTGGCTCGAGTGCAGGGGACATAATATATATAGTGGAGAGAATTGCTTTTTATAGTGTCGGACATTGGACATACCTTGTCAGATTAGTTGATTTGTAATTTCATTTTATTTTTAAAGGTGTTTGAGGGGTCATTGTTGACTTTGATTAGTTGGAATATCAGTATATTTTTATTTAAAATAAAATAGATAATAAATAATAAATATTTTATTCTAAATTATTTAATAATAGTAGTAGTATATTTTCAATTGTAAATATTCAAAATAAATTCATAAATAAATTAAACAGCCTATCAAGTAACATAAACCCTTAAAAAAACATCAAACAAATTGAACTTTGATCGAAATCTATTAATATCTTACTCTCCGTTCACACGTGCCAATTATTTTGCCTGATTTAAAAGGAGATCTCCGTACTTTCCACGTGTCCTGCACAAAGGACTCGACACACTCGCAAGCCCACAAATCAGTTGACAATTAAACAAACAAATAAACTGTTGGATAAACAACGACGCCCCTTGATGAGGCAAATCACGGCATTTAGATATTTATCGCGCTCTCGACCGCTCTCGGGTTAACCCCATCGCAGAACCACCACTCCGAGACACCAGGGGGAGTGGCGGCCACATGGTTACCCAACCACTTACCACTTGGGCTGAGGATGAGGATTCAAAGTCGGAATCACACGTCGATGTCAACCGCAGAGACAGGGCGACACACACGTGACATTTGCGCAGTCGAAAAACGAGAATGAAAATCGGAATCAAATCGCTTGACGAGGATCGTGGATATGCAAACACAATGGCGGAGTGCAACCACCCTGGACCTCGGATCCGTCCCACGCCTTCAGTTTGGGTGGGTTTTAAAAAATTAAAAAAAAAATAAATTAGGACTAAAAATATCCCTAAGGTACAGTTGCCGTGCAGCGACACATTCCACAAGGAGGGGGACATTCTGTCGGCTGGGATAAAAGAATCAAACCGAATCGAACAGGGCTCCTAGCTGAGGCTGAGGGGCACACACGGCAAATGTAAAAAATCATCCGAAAGACAACATTTGGAAGGCACAAAAAAAAACAACTAACCAAACACACGCACACACAATATGTAAATTATGAATTTTGTGTAAACAAAACCGCAGAGTGAGTGCATCAAAGAACAGGTCTTCGGGGTTAGCCATTAGGCATCCATCCCAGCTACTGTATTAATTCATATGCTCATCCGTACTCGCAGCCGGCCACAGTCGGGGGCAAAATAATAGTTGTTTTTTGATATTTAATAAGTTATTTGCTTTGGAGCTATAAAATCAGGATTTTGTATATGGTTAAATAATAATAAAAGCAGCCTAAACTTGTGTTCAAAACCCACTTTTAAATAGCCTATAAAAATCTCTTACAGGCAGCTCCAATAATGTTTAAAAATAGCTACAAAAAACCGAAAACTCCACCAAAGAACCCACCTTAAAACCCACCACAAACCTCTTTCAAAAACCTTTTTAAAAAAGCCCTGCAAATTAATTTGTTAAAAGAATATCTTTACAAATTATTATAAATTGTTGCTGCCTTTTATTATATTAATTATTTAATTTTTTGATATTTAAGTTTCCATTATTTAAACATTTCATAAACCATATAAATTACTATTTTCCTACCCATAATTGTTTATGGAAATGGTCATATCATGTGTTGGCTGCTTGGGCGGCAAACACAACTAACAACCGAAAAATCAAAAACAAAACAAACCGCACCGCACCGATCCGATCCGAAAAATGAAACGAAAAAAAAAAAAAAAATTGATTTCTCATCGTTTTGGCAGTTGTTGCCCAACAGACGCGGCGACGCGGTTTCACTATTCCATCTATTGATGGACTCTCTGCTTATTAGCCGACTGTGACTGACTGACAAACTGCCCCTGCCTCAGCCCCAGCCCCAAAAAAATTAAAACCATTGTGGCACAGTGGTGAAAGGATATATTTAATATTTAATAACATTATTTTGATTCATATTTATAGTCTTAAATATATTTTAAAATGTTTTAAAGTATTTTATATTAAGGTAGACTATGAGAATAATTAAGTTTAATTTACTTGGAG
>JAEIIL010024649.1:0-10804 GCA_018905715.1 Drosophila lini | reverse complement strand
ATGACTCTTTGCGGAAGGTATTTACTATCTCTCTCTAGCCAATGACTGAAACAAATACGACCCACAAAGATTGCAGACAATGTATTTATCCCTACTGCTGCTTTCTGTTTGCCTGGTGCTTGACTCCCAGAAATGTATGAATTTGTACTGAAAATGTCCAAATTGAAGCCGGGTTGTTGCTACAACAATAAAAACAATACATTTGTTCTTTATTCCCCGGAAATCATAGAATAAATAGGTGGTTACTCAATTTTGAGTGACTGGGAGGTAATGCACTGATTTGAGTGCTATCGTCATTGAGTGCAAGTAATGGGTTGCACTCATCTTTACTCTTTAATTAGCGGAAAACCGCAAAGGTAAAGTAAAGGAGAAGGGGAAACCATATAAATCATAAATGTTTTTATCAGCATCAACATCATATAGCCATGTTAGATTTAATTTTAAACACTTTCCCCTGGCAATTGTTTTGAAGGTCCATTAAAACCATTCCATTCCGCCTAAAAGTATTGTCATTTATTATAATAAGTATTCCAGGTTGGCAAACACAATGTCTCTTAAGTCTAAAGTTATGTTGGCTTTTTGAGTATAACTCATGATTGCTTCCCTAATCTAATCGTTTGCTTGTATATGACACGCCAGATATGTTTTAGATTCCATAAATAATAGAAATACATATAAAAATTGCTGTAAGTTTTTATAAAATGCTTCCACTCTCTAATCCTTAATCAGCCTTAAAAGTAATGCTTACACTTAAATAAATAACCTACGACTAATAATTCCGATCCAATTTGAACCATTTTTGATCGCGTTTGTCATTCTACAGTGGAACTCCTGGGGTAAAATAATGTTTGTTTGGGAAATATTTGTCTTTAATAATATTTAAAAAATATTTCGAAGAAACTCTTAAATTCGTGACCTTTTAAAATTAATTTTGGCAAAGATCCACTGTATTTTGATCCCTCTTTTTGTATACTTTTCCGTTTATTTGTAGTACTTCAAACCCAATACTGGTTTCTTCGCAGCAAGGGATTCGTGGGCGGGGCCGAGGGCGGCGAACTGACCGATCCAGAGATACTCTGCGGAACCGAGGCATAGCCCGCAAAGTCGTTCGCCATGTCGCAGGACGAACTCCAGGCGTCGTGCTCAAGGTGGTAGGGATTGTAGCGCTGCGGCAGCATCATCTGCTGCGGGTCGCACTGGTCGTCCGTCTCCTCCTCGTCGGGGTCGTAGTCGGGGAACTCGTGCTTGTACGACTCCACCGGTATGATCTTGCAGTGCGGAATATTGCTGAAGCCGGGCAGCGGGGTGGAGTTGCCGGTGGCCGGCACGGAGTCCGCCTCGGAGCTGGCGTAGTGATGGCTGCCGTGGTGGTGGTTGTGCAGGTGGTGCTGCGGACTTACGGAGGTTAGGTCCGGGGGACAGGGCAGGGCCGGCGGTTGGTCCTTCGATATGTCTGCCTTGTGCTTCCGCAGCTTGCGGATCTTCAGGATCAGCAGGACGATGAGCAGGCAGATTAGAACGATGAATATGGCACAGCCTATGGCCAGGTAATTGATGGACAAGCCGCCAGCACTGCCCAGGTGAACCGTTTCCGTCTCCTCGATCCTGCTCCTGTACTCTATCAGCACCGAGGCCTGGGCCGGCTGCACCGTCTTGATGAGCAGCTGGTAGTCGAAGGTATCGCTGTCCGCTTCGGTCTCCTCCACCGGCGAGTGGGGCACAAAGTAAACCACACCACTCCGCAGCTCTTTGTAGGAGAATATATTCGTGGACCGTTCGTTCTGGCCATCGGAAGTGAGGCCCGTGCTGCGGATTATTTTCCTGATCTGCCCCGTGGCCGGCATTTTGGTGATCACGAACTTCGGATTAAACTTGTTCAGCTTCAGGGACAGCGGATTGTCGTTGTCCAGAGAGGGCAGCAGCTTCACCTTGCCCCCCGTGGTGCCGGTGTCGGCCTCCTTCATCACTATGTCAGCGATTTGTATGACGGGCTCCACCTCCATCACCACGTCCACCTGGGCGGCGTAGTTGGTGCCTGGGACATAGGCGCTCACCTGGAAGGTGTCGTTGGACCGATTCAGATCCGTCTGCATATAGCTGATCTGCGAGGTCTCCAGCTGCTGCTGGTTGAACCTCAGCGTGGGCTGATGCTTGAAGACTATGATCCCGTACAGGGGCGAGTTGGTGACATTGTAGGAAAGCCTCTCCACCTGGACATTCGTGGTGACGCCTATGTGATCCAGTTTCATGAGGGCACTGGTGGCGCCCTGCTGGACCTTCACCGGCAGCTGAACAGCCGCTGGCTGCAGACTTATGGGAGCTATCTTGATGGTGAATATCTCGTAGGCGGCATTGGACTGTCCGTCGGATACAGTGAAGCAAAATGTGGTGGACTGCGGCGTGCCAAAGTGCACATACACGATCCGATCGTTGTTGATGTCCGCCTGTGTAAACTGATTCGAAAAGGCCAGCAGATCCTCCACCTGACCATCGTTGGAGATCTTTTTGAGCACTCCCAGCGTAGGTCCGCTCATCACGTCGTACATGATCTCCTCGGGTGGGGTATCCGCATCTTCAGTGAGCAAATCGTTCCTGGTGATGGTGCGATTCTCGCCCTCGACCACGGTCATCTGGGGCAGGTGAGTGATCAATTGGAAGGGTTGGTCGTTGATGGGATTTATGGAGACGGGTATGGTGAGGTTGCAAAGGAAAATGTTGCTGGAAAATATAAGGAAATTGTGTTATATAAAATGATGAAAATAAAATACAATAGAAATAGAACAGATCTGGATTTTTTTTTTTTTTAATATTTCTTTGAATTATCTTTGCTAAATTTTAAATATTCTTCGCCACTGAAACTCACCCCTGTGTCAGATAAACCGACATAAGTATGGTATCCTCCAAGGTGTCCGAATGATCGTGAGTGTAGTAAACTTTCTTGGTGAAAAAATCACTTGGGTGATACCTCTGCATATTCCTAAACTCATGACCCAAGCCAATGTTTCCATGCGAGGGTTTCTGTATCGCCTCTATAAACAACTCGGGATTATTGATGCCAGCCTTCGTTTTCAGATACTCCAAGATCTTCGAGAAATCCAGTTTTATAGGCACCGAACCGCCCTCATCCACGGTGAGCTTATTCACTGGCAGGA
This sequence comes from Drosophila lini, assembly GCA_018905715.1. Classification (NCBI taxonomy): domain Eukaryota; kingdom Metazoa; phylum Arthropoda; class Insecta; order Diptera; family Drosophilidae; genus Drosophila; species Drosophila lini. The sequence goes on along the minus strand of JAEIIL010024649.1, from coordinate 7,652 downwards.
ACCTGAGCAAGCCCCCAGAAGAAACCGATATCTCGATGTTGAACTTTTGATCCAACAACCGGTCACTCCGCTCGGCCACCACATCGAAGTAGAAGGAATCGTTGATGCGAAACTCCATAATGACGGCCGTGTGCTCGTAGAATATGTGACCATTGTCGACATCTGTTTGGGTGAACTCGCTGACCTCCTTCGTGAAGCCATTGTCCAAATACTCATTCACAATCCGCCCCAGACTCGGGGGAACTGTGATGTTGTAGTGTATCTCCCGCTCCTCGTCAGAGCACTTGAAGTGGAGGTGATCGCGGAGGATCTGCTTTTTGGTCAGCGGAAACACATGCAGGTTCTCGTTGTGCTCGGCCAGGATTTCGATGGGCTTGATCTCGATGTTTAGCATCTGAGTTGAGGTGTTGAACAGGCCATCGGTGACTATGAAGGACAGTTCGTTCCGCCGGGAGTTGGAGTCGTGCATGAAGTATACATCCTCTCGATTCACCTGCGCCTGGGTGAACTGCTCGATCTTGCGCTGAGGGGCGGACTTTCGGGCCAAATAGCCTCCGTAAATGTGGTGCACCACAAAGGTGAGATTCTCCGGCGGAGTGTCGTAGTCTTGAGCCACTGTAAGAACACATTTTACGGAAATTAATACACTGAGAGATCTCTTATAGACAAATCCTCTAAAGCTTACATAAATCCGTATTCCTGATGACATAACGACCACCATTCCACACCTGCAGACCCGTATTGGTGACCATCATGGGCTGCTCGTCGTTCACCGCAACCACCGCAAACTCCAGCTCAAAGGGCACGCTCTCCTTGTTCCTGGCCATGGCCACCAGGGTGATGGTGTCGGTGGCATTCTCGCTGCCATTGTGGACATACTGAATGCTGCCCTGCTCCAGCTGCTTCTGGGTAAACCGCTTGACCTTCGAGTTCCCGGCCAGAATGTGACCCGAATTCGCGGTGATGGTGACAATATACTCGAGGATCTTGCCCCGATAGTATTCCGAATAGGGCTGTATATCCGTGGGGTTCAGTTGGACAGTCTTGCCCTCGACAACTGAAATAATGTTCGAGTGCATGTAGAGCTTCTCGGGTATGATGACGATCTTGAGCATCAGCTGCCGGAGCCAAGTGATGCCATTGGTGGCATCGAAGACAAAGTAATCCGTGGACTGATTGACCCCAGCTTGTATGTAGAACATCTTTTCGGTGTTGACCGAGGACTGATCGAACACCTTGCAGTTGTACTCGTCGTCGAAGGACATGGACTGCATCTCCAGATAGCCGTGCATGGGCGAGGAGGTCACCAGGAAGGTGATGTCTCCAGGGGAAATGTTGGGATGGACAACCTGTGAGCAGGATAATTTAGTATTTTGTTATAAATTTTGCGTTAGGGACTCACCTCCAGGACATCTCTGGATATAAGCACGCTGGTGGACTCCTCCACATAGAGCGTGTGGTTCTGCTTGACCTGCAGGGGCTCCCAGTAGGCCGAGGGATAAATGCGGAACATGACTTCGCCCTCGGCTGTTATGTTCTTGATGTGAACTCGATATCTGATTGTGAATTTAAATAAATATAATTTATAATTAAAATTAACCACGAAAAACCTCACCTGACTTTGTCCATCGAGGCAATCTCCGTGTTCCAGTAGACCAATCGCTCGCGCTCTATGTCCAGGTGGGTGAAGTTACTCAGCGACGTGTAGTTGGTGGCCTTGTAGATAGTGGTGCCATTCTCCCCCTCGTTGGCCCTGCTCAGGTACATGAGGATGCCGTAGGAGGGGGGCTTGATCACCTCGTAGTATATCTCATCCAGCTTCATGTCCAGGTTTGTCTCCAGTATAAAGTCTTTGTTCTTGAGAACCACAAACTTGCCCTCCTGAACAATGGAGGCGTTGGTGGCCAGCATGGAGACAAAGGGATCCGAGGCACGGATCTCCAGCAGGCCATTCACCTCGTGCTCCCGATCGGTGACTATGAAGGAGGCGGTGCCCGCATCCGGACCCGTGTGCTGGAACATTATCCTCCGGTTGGCTATGTCATCCTGGCTGAAGCTGTCGATGAAGTGGCCCGACTTGTAGAAGGCCCCATTCGTGCTGGACACATGGATAAAGTGGATGTCGGTGTGGTTCGTATTGACATCCGCGTCCAGGTACTGCAGCACCGTCGGATTGAGGGTCCTGATGCCGTTCCTCACCACATGGAACACCCTTTCCATGGCCGAGCGGTAGGGTTCGTTGTCGTTGACCAGCTTGATGTGCACCTCCATGTTGGAGACAAACTGGAGGTCCGTCTCGTCGCCGGAGAGTATCAGCAGCTCGAAGGTGTCCCGCGTGGACTCCGTGTCGTCGTGGCAATAGTAAATGTCGTTCCGGAACAGCTGCTCTAGGGTAAACAACTCCACGGGAGTGGTGAGACCCGTCTGCTCGTCGTACTTGCAGATGACTCCGTGCTCGGGACTGGTGCTCACCTGAAACTGCAGGCTCTCGTAGATGTTGAAGCGAATCTCGAAGTGGTTTTTAGTAATCAAGACCCGTTCGCCCTCCTGCACCTGAAGCACTTCGTGGGTCTGATACCTCAGCTTGTTGATTAGCTCCTCGGGCGGTCGGTAGTTAATCTCAAGCGATCCCGCCACATCGTCGCACTCGGCCACCGAGACCACAAACTCCAGGTGATCCGTGAACCTCGAGTAGCTGGTGTGGTGCGTCTGGTAGCGGATCCTCCGCTTGTCAATGTCCTGCTGGGTGAACGAGTCCAGCTGCTTGGCCGCCTTCCGGGATCCCTCCACGTAGATGCCGCCATAGCGAGTGGGCTTCGTTATCTTGTAGATCACGCTCCGCGGGAAGCTGCCGATGGGCGTGGTCTCGTACGAAAGAATCTCGCTGGTCAGCGGTATCTCCCGGCTCCCATTGATGGCAATCTTCGATGGCCTGTGGCTCTCTATGACCAGGCGCGTGAAGGTGATGCGGAAGTCGAACGTTTGAGTGGTAACAAAGCCAAACGAGGCAATAAACTGTGGAATAAAAAGTGAAATCAATGCAAATTTTATGTTGGCTACACTGGTCAGCAAGGAACTTGAGTTTGGGAAATAATAGGGAAAGGATAGAGGCCGGGAATTTATTAAATGATTTTAGAGGAAAACAGGAGAAAATCAATTTATTTATATATTTTTTTAACTAGAAAATTATGGGAATATAATGAAAGAAAGCAAGCAATCAAGGAGAGATTTCCGCCAGAGAAAGTAAAAAGCCTCTAAAAGAGTTACTGCGAAACACTGAGTAACACCTTTCCAAAAACCAAGCAAGTTAGTGTTATTGGCTCCCTGCCCATTTATGGCTCAACTTGGCTTTTATACCTATTTTTCCACCTTTTTCTAGTTTATTTTACGATACACACCTTGAATTCGTCTTGCCAAGGGAAATCACTGCTGTGCAGATAGCGGATGTGGCCGAGCAGCAGCTGGTTATCACTGAACCAGTCCACGTTCACCCAGGAGCCATCGATCTGGCGCAGCCTCTGGAGCACGCCATGCTGCGGCGCCTTCACCACGTCATACCTGATGTCTATGGAGGGCTCATCCAGGGCATTCGTCCCTATGGAGAGATTGGCGGGGCTCAGGAGCAGCGAGCTCTTGTGGATCATGATCAGGCCGGTGTTATTCACCAGTCGCAGCTCCAGGGGATGCACCGACACCGGCAAATAGACCGTGTCGCTCGTCTCTATGCCGTCCGATACTTGGAGCTGCAGCTGATAGCTGAAGGATTCCGTTGTCGTGGAATTGTAGAGATACGAGACCTTGCCCACGTTGACATCCGCCTGCGAGAAGGTGGAGGTAGTCACTCCGCCGACCATAAAGCAGCCAAAGGTCTCCTGGGGATTCAGGGGAGGCAGGATGGTGTATATTAAAGTGCTGGGCTCACTGTCCGGATCGTCTATGTTGAAAAGATCCACGTCGAGGATCCTCTCGATGCCCTCAATGACGCGCAGGATCTTGTGAAGATGCAGCCTTAGCTGCGGCGGATCATTCACGGGCGTGATATTCGCGTGCAGGAGGAACCTGTGCTTCCCCAGTATATTCTCCGGTATCTTGTGTATGTCTCCAAAGACCTGCATGTCCAGCGTGGCATGGTCGTTGAAGTTCTCTTGGCCATTGTGCACATACTTCAGCTTGTCGGTGGCCAGGTCCACCAGGTTGAAGCTACGGCAGGGCACGAAGTTGCTCTTCTCGGGGGAATACTGCAGGAGCTGGCCGTACCTGGGCTGGTGCACCACGTGGAAGATGATGGACTGCTCGTTCAGACTCGGATAGCGGCGGAGATCCAGGATGATGTCGATGAAGTGGGGCGAGAGGAAGGCTGTGCCCCCCTCTAAGAGCTGCATGGGGGAGACGTATAGGAGCTCCAGCTCCGGACTCGTTTCGGTGAAGATCTTAAAGGGCCCCTGGAAATCGGCCTTGATGCAGTAGGACTGATCGCAGTAGCAGATGAAGCCATCCACGCCGTGCTGGCTGCAGACGCCGCTCTTCAGGCAGGGATTGTGCTCCACGCAGGGATACTTCCACAGACAGCCCAGGGCCAGGTGCCGCGAGATGCTCATCTCCGCGAAGCCCAGCGGCAGATCATTCACCCGGAGATCCCGCATGCAGCCCTTGAAGCTGACCTCATTGATCCGCAGCCCCTTGCCGATGAGCCGGCGGCGCATCTCCTCCTGAACGCCGCCAAAGAAGACGCTCTTCTCGAGATTTATGCTCGCCTTGGTCTCATTAGCATGCGTTCCCCGATAGCCGGCGGCGGCCTCGTCGAGAATTAGCTCCGCGATGGCGGCGTTGTAGCGCAGCAGGACCCGGTGCCACTTGCCATCCGAGACGGACTCGTTGGTCATAAATTGCACTAGGCTGCCGGCCTTGTTGAAGGTCACCTTCAGGCGCTGCTCCTCGATCTCGAGGAGTATGAAATCGAAGCCGCCGTTGAAGAATATTATGCCAGCCGTGGCCATTGTGCGGAATTGCAGGGAGAGGCTGTAAGGAAATAAATATAAACCATTTATATATTTATTATTTGATTTATTTCCTTGGATTAACTCACGTTTCTCCTATGGCATGAGACTCCTTCAGCATCAAGGCATAGGAATCGTTCTTCAGAAAGCTAATGCTGTCCTGCGTCGTTCCGTCGAACTCACTGCTGCAGGTCCAGGATACTCCAGTGCTGGTGGTGTGGCTGGTCCGGTCCTTGGCCCTTTTTATAATGTTTATGTTGTTGTAAAAGACCTGGGAGGAAACTATGTTATTCTTCAACAAGTTTTCCCAACTATCTATACTCACATCCGATATACAGCCCCGAAATCCTATGACATCGTTCAAGAACTCGGCAGTGAAGTCGCCGACGCCACCCAGAAATGTCCCAAAGTGTATATTGAGGGCACTGAGATCGCCCGGCAACTGCTTTCGCATTATATAGCTGTCTACCTGCAAGGTGATGTTGTTCTCGAACCGCTGCACCGCCACGTCGTGCCACTCCAGGTCGTTGAGCCTTTGCTTTTTGGGTGAACGCAGCTGTAATCGGAGTCCGAGTAATTGCAGTCATATGTAAGGCGGGAACTGTCCGTTAATAATCCTAACTCACCTGCACCACATCCCGTTCGATTTTATAGCCAAAGCTGATCAGGCCGTTCTCCAGGCGCAGCAGGCAGTAATCGGTCCGGCCGGCGGCCAGGAAGAGCAACGCGTTCTCCTGGCGGGTGCGAAACTTGACGCGGATGTTCGTTGACATCTTGGCCTCCTGCAGTGGCATCGATATGTAGCCATCGCCGAACAGGGAGACTGTGGGAGGAGGTGGAAAATGGTATTTGGAAAATTGAAAATGCAGCAATTTAAATTGGGTTATAAATTAGAAAGACAGTTGTGGTAATGAACAAAAAGCTTTAAAAATATGCAAAATAAATTTATTATTTATTTTCCTGTAATGTAAAGTATCTTCATATCTTTTCTGTATCTAAATGATTTTTTTCCATCAGAAAATCCCAATATCAATCTGCTTACTGTTGCATCTGTATGAGATGTGAATGGGAGTTGGAAAATTGAAAATGCAGCGGTTTAAATTGAAAAAGATAGTTGTAGTAATAGAAAAAAAATATACAGAACAAGTTTAAAACACTTTTAAGGCTTACAAAATTTTCAAAATTAATTTATTGGAGATTTTCCTCTAATGTCAAGAATCTTTATATCTTTTTCTGTATCAAAATGAAATTTTCTATGAAAATATCCCAAAATCAATCTGTTTACTGTTGCAGCTGGCTGAGATGGATACACTAACCAGTCCGCAGTGCTCATAATGTTGCAAGAACCGCCGCCAATTTGATTGGCAATCGCGTTCCTCTATTCGAAATCCATATACAAATTTGTCCAGATCGTTAGAGATCAGGCCATCAGCTGTCTGTCAGTCAGTGTCTGCCGAGGTCACCCTGTCAGTCAGTCAGTCATTTATCTATTGAGAACCATCTTTGTATCTTTTGTATCTTGATTTTGCTTAATTACCAGCGAACGTGCTTTTCTTGGTGCCCGACACTGAACGTGTTCCCTGGAATATTTTTCCAAATTTCTCGCTATGAATACCACCTCGTAAAAATTGCATGATTAATGCTCTTTCATATTCTGGGCTACGCTTGTGCAATAAATTATTTTCGAGGCGTACATTTGTCAAAACATGAAAGATATTTTAGGAATTATTTTGAAAAGGGAGAAATGCTTTTTTGATATTTGTTTATTTTTGCTGCTGGTAGGACACACGCATGTTGACCTAACCCACATGGGAAAATGTATGGGAAAATGTATGGGAAAATGTGGAAAAATAGATGTGTGGAAAAACAGTTGCATGCGAATGGCAGACCAACAGCAGACAGATGGATAAACAGGCAAACAAAGCGGATAGCCATTGATGCGTTGGCCGTTGGACCATTTTGCCGCCAATTAGCAGCAATCAGGCGTCAAAGAAGACGGCGGAAAAGGCCGAAAGAAAAACCCAAGAGAAGCACCGAAACACTTTCCCATCGGCCTGCATTTGACCCACATTAGTGGGAGTAGTGGTGCCCGGCTGCTGTAAATAAATGCTCTTGGAAATTGCTACTTCTTCCGATGCGCGTGCCCCGAAACCAAAACAAAAGGCGACACAAAGATGCGGAGGCGTTTTTGTTGGTTAAAGAAAAATACAAAATACAGAAATTTCACAAAGGGAATGGTCACATACGATTTGGGATACTCTTTTTGTATTGGGCTTATATATTATTTACTTAAAGTTCATTTACAGTAAGTGTAGTGTTTACTTAAATAAATTTGCATAAAAGCTAAACAAATTCTCAATCAAAAATGTTTAAACATGAATGGGGCACCCTAGAGCATATTTTTTATAAACTTTAAAAAACACATGATTTGTTATTAATTTAGAAGGCTCCAGAGATGGAATTTAAAGTTATTTTAGTGCAAGTCTTATATAATTTCTTTAAAATAAAATTAAAACTTTGTTTTATCCTAATCATATTTCAATAAATAATTTAAATATCAATTTAGGTTCGATTAAGCAGCGAAATGAATAGAAAAATATATATTCAAGTTTCTTCAGAGATATTCAATTTTATTTAGAATCGTTTCGCTTTTTA
>JAEIIL010024644.1:0-13014 GCA_018905715.1 Drosophila lini | reverse complement strand
TTCCCGTTCGGTTGCGGATCGCTTTAAAGCGTCGGTGTTTATGGGTGTCAGTGGCAGACCAGGCATTTACACTGAGAAAAACTAAGGGTCAGTAATTTTAACTCAAGAGAACCTTAATAAATTTCTGGAACTCCTTTTAAAAAATTAGTATCAACACATGCTTATTAAGTTTATAAAATATTATTATTCAATTAAATCAACTAATAGATTTCCCAGTTTACAAAACATATTTTCTTCAGATAATAATAATTTTTAGTAATCTCTTTAACAAGGAGTTTTTTAACAGATTTCTCCCAGTGCTGATGCTGGGTGACTGACGGCCTTTTGCTCACCGGCTGCTCATTATGCCCCATGCCGAGGGTATCGCGCTAAGTGGCTCTGCACTGGGAATGGAAACTAAATGAATGGCCGCTTGGTATGCCTTGAAGCCCAAAGGATTAAATGTTCGGTGCACACACAAAGGCGCCAGACTGCCACCGCATTGTGGCAACAACTCATTTATCATAAGCGCGCGCTGCAGTGGGGATCTAGATGGGGGCTGAGGCTCACGACAAAAGTAACTGACAACTGCAGATGAAATGTTGAAAGCGCGAACTGAACACACAGCGCAACAATTAATTGTCTCCGCATTCATTTGCCCTTCGCCAAGATGCCAGATGCTCTGGAAGGGGAACGGGGGCGGGGCCAAGGGTCAGGTGTGGGCCGTGGGTGGAAGGACGCTTGGTCACGGGCGCGGCAGGTTGCTCACCCAACCAGGCACGCAATAATCGCCCGGCATTTGCCCTTAATTAATGGTTGAGCGCAAAGTAATAAACGATATTTAAACAGAAATTGCTTTGTTTTTGCTGCTCTGCTTTTGTAATTGAAAGCAGACCGAATTCATATTTTATGCGGCTGTCATAAAACTTTAACAACTATTTCGCCAAAATAAATATGGTGAAAAAAGGGAGGAAAACATTTTAATTAACTCAAAAGCTTGAGCATGCAATAAAGGCATTGGCCAATAATTACTTTCCTTTAATTAAAATATTTACTATCAAATTAGATACGGGCCAGATAAAAACAATGGGCGGCGATGGGTAGCGCACTAGATTCAGGATGATAAATTATTTTAATGATGACAGACGACGACTCAGGGGCCTCCTGTGCGTGTCGGGACAAAAGCCAAGAAAAGCCGGGCCAAGGCTGGGTCACAGGTACCAAATGGAAGGAGCAACATGTGAGGAGATTCTTGGTTACGGTTCATAAATGGGACGATGGGGTGATGATGTGTTTAATAAGGGAAAATGGGGAAATTTATAAAAGGATGTGCAAGTTTTTTGATTGGGACAAGCACATTCTATATACCATCTGAAAAGTTGAATTCATATTAAATTTATATTCTACTATATTTATATATTTTTTTTTTTTTGGAATCTGAAATAAAAACCAAAGTAAATACTTATAAAATTTATTTTACCCCATTTCAGCTTCGGCTTTATATTGATTGTTTTAATTGAGTTGTTCGTCTTGATGATGACCCCTTTTTCACAACTTATTCCTCCCGAGTTGAAACTAAAAATCACCGTCTTACAGACACTTATCAATCAGTGGACCCATATCCCACTACTGCTATTAATTTCCGTGCTCTTGGCGCCACAACATGACCAATCACTTTCACCGATCTAATTAATTTGTTGCAAAATAATTTATTAATTAGCATGTCAGTGTCAGAGATTTTTCGGGCACGGCTTATCATTAAACAAAGAAAAAGCCGCGCCGAAGGTGGCCCGAGAGCGGCCAAATAGGCAATTAATCTGGCTCAGCTGTGGACAGGTGTGCGCGAAAATCCCGCATAGGAAACCGACGAACGTTGTACGAGCACGGGCCTGGCCAGGGTCCGGGTCCGGGTCCGCGTCCGGACAGCAAAGAAAAGGAGAGTCGTCAGACAGAAGAGAGCACAGAGGACAGCCAGCCGGGAAATTGAACGGGCAATTATTTATTAATTTAACAGACACGCAATGCACATGGAGTTATCTCGATGCGACTCCTGACATCCGCTCTGATTGCGAGCAGTTCGAATTTTTGCAGCTCCAGCTGCAGTTCCATTGGCAATGCGCATTCAGATTCGAATGTCAGACGAGGATGCAGCCATTAACCATTTATGATGTGCATGTCGACATGGGCACGGCCATTGCTACGGCATCCCATCGCAGATCCCGGCTCTCGGCTCGGCACTGATTCCCCTCGTGACCCGGCCTGCTTTAATCCGACGTCCTGGCTTGAGATGGGTGAGACATTTAATCAATTGCCTGATAAGTCGGAAATAAATGACGAGCTCTCAGCAAGTCAGGCTTTATTTAACAATGATTTTTGATTATAAATAAGGTCTCAGTGCATATTCAACCCACAAGAAATGAAGCCACATATTACGAATTTAATCCCAGGTTTTTAGGGCCGAGGCTTTTGGCTTTGGTCTTCTTTTCATATCGCCTGAGGAGCTTGGCATTTTGGCTAGGTTTTAGCAAATTGCAGGGAGGCAAGCCCATGCCCAGGCCGAGACCTAAGCCCAAACCCAAGCCCAACCTAAACCGAAACCGAAATGAAAACTAAAACGTCGCATTCGCACTCACATCTGCAGAGCTGCATTTGAGTTTGAGTCTGGGTCAGCAGTTCGAGAGTGAGTGTATGTGTGTTGGCTTTCAAAGTTTCTGGCAAGTGAAAATGAAAGCCCTTAGTGAGAGCCCCGCCCCCCTCAAGCCTGCCCGTTCGGGTCACTGTGTATGTGTGTGTGTGTGTGCAGCGGAAGTGGGTAAATAGTGCAAAGAGGAAATGTACAAATAAATATTTGCAAATGAAAATGAACAAGGAAATGGAAGCGCCATGTGGCAGCGACAAGCGCTAAAACGCTTTATATATGTGTGTCCGAAATGATAATAAATGCGGCTGTTTTGGCCACACAACAATTTGCGGCAACCCTGATCCCGAAATACCTCAACGGAAAATTCTTTGCGAAAAATTCGCGCATTGTTCTACCAAAGCAACTTGGCTGGCCAATGTTTATTTGCTTTATTTCTTTAAATGGTTTTATTTTGGTTAAAGAAATATTCTCTGAGGCTTAGCAGGAACACTTACGACTTTTTATTCAGTTAAATGATTTATAAATGTAAAAAAAATATGCATTTCCTTATTCAATCACAGCTAATTACAGAAATCATTATCAAATGTCAAGTCACAAATTTAACACATCTCATAAGGACAAGTCTATATTAGTAAAGCCTAATGAAGAATTCAAATGTATAATGCCCAACTTTAAGACCACGGATTATCGCCAGTGAATCAAATTAATTCGGCTGCAGAAATTCCAGATAGAAAAAAGGGAGAGCAGAATTTATAAAAGCAAAAATGCTAACCAACTGAATTATTTTCGAATCATTCTAGGCAAAAGCAATTTGCATCTCAATTGGTGCTCAAAAGTGGGGGGTTTGAGGAATGGGGATGGGAATCAGGGATGGGCAAAAAAAAAAATGCTGCCACAAAGCGGCAATCAGTAACAGTTATAGCGGAAAATAGCTATAATATGTAGGGAGCTGATATGAATATCTAACCCAAAGCAGGCAGAAAATTGCAAAAGTGCCTAAAAAGAAGCGGCAGCGGCAGAGGGGCGGCGGAGGACAGCAGGCAGCTGCACACATGACTGAAATTAAAATAGCAACAGCGACTGAGGAGCGGCAAGGGCGGCCCGGCAACCACACAAAAGCAATTTCGATCAGGCACAAAGATAAGGAGCGGATTCGAGCAGAGAGCCAACGCAGCACATCAGTTACAAAAATGTAGGCTACAACACCCCCAGAACCCGACCCGAAGATACCCTGAAACTCACACTCGCCCCCCCCGAACCCGCACCCGCACCCACACCTCAACAAAGGCGCCGTGAAAGCAAAGCAGATAAAGACGAGCCGAAAAAACGAACAGGCGAGCAACGAAAGAAAAAAAAAAGGACCGGAGCACACAAGGATGCGCTGGAGGATTCAGCTGGCAAGGGGCCGTGGTTTAGGCCTCATTTTGCGGCTGCTGTAGGTGCGCTAAAATTATGCAAATCATCGTAATACTTTCCCGGCGAAAGCAAAGCGGAAGGAAATTGTGTAAAAGCGGCAAGCAGCAGCAGAAGCAGCAGCAAGCGGCAAGAACAGCAGCCCTGTCTGTCTGCTGGTGGCAGCCTTTTTGGCAGGCTACAAAGCAAATAATTGCCCCAGAAATTGAGGGCATGCAAACCGTAATGTAATGGAGCCGTTTCGTTTCGCTTTGAACGTCGCCGTCGCATGTGTAGCCGTAATGATGATATTTCCAAAAGGGAACCGAATCAAATAAAGCGCCCGGCGGCGTGGAAGACAGTAAAATGAAGTGAAATACTTGGCAAGTGTTTGCTCAAGCGACTCCAGTCAATGGAGCCGGCTTAAAGACTCTCGTAGAAGAGTTTAAGCTGGCGCGCAGTGGAGCATAAAGTGCACACACCCCAGCCCCCAGCCTCCAGCTTTTAGCTCCCATCTCCCAGGCTCCATTGCATCCTGCGCTTCCTGTGGCTTTGGGTGGGGAAAATTTAATAAACGTCAAGCTGAGAGGCAAAGAGCGACGGACCAAGCATTGCACCTGCCGTTGACCGCAAACGGGAATGTGTTAGTGAAAAGGTTGAGCTCCCCAAATGCAAGCTTGCCCACACACACAAACACTCGCACACCCCTACGTATACGTGTTGTCCACATGCGGCTGCTATAGCAATATAACGTATACGACCCATCAGACGAGAGAGTGGAATTTTAAATGGCCCGCTGGCGGGCAGGAGCGGACAGAAAGACAGGCCTGATCCCAGATATCAGAAAACTTCATAAGTCTCTGTCCCCCGCTAAGACCCATCCCTGATTTATGGTCTTTAACTTCCTTAAGTTGCCATCGCTCATATGTCTTTGTGGCCTTATAATTGCACTTCCAAACATGGACCATTTATAAATCTTAGGCTCGCCGAAACTTTTCCCATTTCCCCGATAATTTCGCGCAACATTAGCAGGCTTATTAATCGTGGCCCGCACGCACCCAGAAACATCAGGCACGTCTCCTCAATCCTCAATCCAGATCCAAGGCGAGCCGAGCGCGTGAAATTGTCAAAGTGTTGGCCACACACACATTTCATGCACAACCACAGCGATGTGGATGCGGGGCTTAGGAATTTTATTGGTCCCCCGGCTGCGGAGTACCTTTTTTGAATAGCGCGACACATTAACTTAATAATTTAGTGGGTGTCGAGTGGGCTGTTATAAATATTTATAAGCGGAGGCGCTGGGCGCTGAGCGAGGGCGTGGGCGTGGCCCGGGCACTCAAGTGGGCCGTCGATGGCAGCCCTAGATCTGTTGCTAAGAGCTACTCCAGCTATGGCAGCTACCCGGGCTCTCCGGCTCAATTGCGCGTAAAAGTCAAATGTCTCTGCCTTCGGAAAGCTTCCTTTCGGAAGGATTCCCCCGTAACGCACACATACGTACGTACATGTAAAGTTGGCACGTCTCGGCTACAGCACTAAGTCGGCGTTATATATGCGCATGTATTAGTTTTGGCCGCCATTCTGCCATTCTGCATGCCGCACAAACGGAAAAGCTTACAGTCGTTAAGGGATTTAGCAGGAACATATAAATTTATGAAATATTCGACAGGAGCACAGCACAACGGCGTCCAGGATGCGGATGCCATTGCTGTTGCACCTTTCCGCAAACAAGCCAAAAAGTCATCCATGTAGCCATGTATTTGTAGTGCGGCTCCATGGGCCACAAATACAATCTGCAGCCACAGCATGACTTGTTGTTGGTCAGTGGACACGGACAGGGAACGAAATCAATGCTAAACCAAACCGAACTAATGTTATTTGGGGAACAAACATCGATAATGAAATCATGGGGCGCTGGGCAAATGGAAAGTGATTCGGTTCGGCTCCTGGCCCTCGGCTCTGGTCAGGTTGTGGCATCGGGCCAATAACTAATTTCATTTACTCAGCCAGGCACATTTCCAATAGGACGGACGGCAACAGCATATGCACACAAAGGTTGACATTATCCACATAGGTCCACCACTTCCATGGCCTCCATGGCTGCCTGCTGTGCATTACCTGGGCTCAATCTGCAAATAATTAAGCCAACAGCTGGATCTGGTCACATTTAAGGGTCTATATTTTGCTATATTTTTATTTTCTCCGCGGATATTTCGAGGACAAAATGCACGTGCTGGGCACCCAGAAATATTATATAATTACGCCTTAGTTACTTTTATCTTTATTTTTGGGTCACAATAAAAAATTCAGCAACGAATTGCAATTATCAAAAAACAGTTGTGCACACACCTCATATAAAAGCCAACAGCTTGCACCCAATCCCGAGCAGTATAAATAGATCTGCAGCGGATCGGCTGTCCAGCTGGAATATACGGATATGTGGAGACAACTGCTGCCAATTCTGGCACTCTGTGCTATGGGTAAGGTGTAAAGTTTAAATAATTAATTCAAAATGTCTAAAAGTGCTTAACTTTAGCCCAGGCCCAGTGCCGGTTCACCAGGGCCGATGTCGAGAGAACCACCCGTATCTTCATGGTGCGTCTTCCTAATCGCCAACTCTCGCTGAAGCGAACGGCCAGTTCGAATGTCAATGAGGTGCTCCAGATGTGGTGCAGTCCCACGGACATACGGCAAACTACTTGCCAGCGGGCACAGGGTAATGCGTTGGCCTTCCGGCCCCCTCTACCCATGACTTGTCAAAGGCCACCGGCGGCCGTCACCACGCCGGTCCAGGATCGCAGCTGCCCGGCCACCATGTACCGGGTGGGCCATAATGTGGGCAACAACCAGTTCCTAGAGCTCTACCGCGCCTGCTTCGACCGGAGATCAGTTCGGGCTGTCTTTGTGGAACACCGGGTGTACGCCAAGACCTTCTGTAAGATCAGAATATTCTAATACTCTTATATATATGTGAATTTATTCGTGTACCTTCTCAGTTGCCCAGCGACCCTGTGTGCAGTTCAGCTCGGATGGAGTGATCACCGCAGCCGACGAGGCCAGTTACACAACCCGAAACATCTACGCCACCTTCCGACGACTCTTTGGCAACCAGCAGAACTTTATAGCCAACAATCAGGACGTTGTGATCAATCGGGGTCATCTGGCCGCCTCGGCTGACTTCTTGTTCGGAGACCAGATGTGCTCCACCTTCAAGTATGTGAACGCGGTGCCGCAGTTCAAGGCCATCAACGATGGCAACTGGGAGCTCATCGAGCGATGGGTCCGCAATTCGGTGACCGGCAATCAGTTTGTGAATGTTCGCACGGGAGCACGAGATGTCCTGTCCCTGCCCTCGTCCACGGGACCCAAGAATGTCTTCCTCAGCGGCAACAGGAACCCAGTGCCTCTCTGGATGTACAAGATAGTGCGGGATGCGAACAACCGGCCCATAGTGGCCTTCCTTACGCTCAACAACATATTCGCCCGCCAGCGTCCTGCGGCACCGGCCTTCTGCCAGCCCGTCAACTGCCCCGTCCAGCTGCCCAATAATGCCCGGTCTGGATTTACCTTCTGTTGCAATACCGCCACTTTCAGACCCTAAACTGTGGAGATCCCTGATTAGGATTCTTGCAAGTGATTTTTAAATATCTAATTTACACCATATACTGCCCATTAAGCAAATTAAAACAAAATGAAATATATACTTTTATGTTTAATGCCGCGAATCAATTTTCATAAATCGTAAAAGTTCGCGTGGCAGTTTAAAACGGATCTAAACTCTTCCAATTCGAGCCCCGTTCGGAATGGACTCCCGCCCCCCGTTTTAATGGTCATTCGGTGGCTCCTCATAAATTGCGAACGCCCTCGCTTTTGGCCCATTTAAATTCAAGCTGCGATTGTGGAGGCGAAACGCTTTTCAATGCGTGCGCTGCGAGTGGAGGAGTGCAATAAAGGCGCTGCCGATGGCTTCGTTGCTTGGCTGTGAGGGTTGCGCCTAAAAGTAGACATTAAATAAATTATTCAGCAGGGTCTGGGGTGGGCGGTGTGTTGCTTTTAAATACGCCCGCCTGCGAAATTGTTTTGTGCGTGTGGAGTCACTGATGGAGTATCGGGCAAGAGCCCCGGACACTGGGAGCTCATAAAAGTGCAGAATAAATTTAGCAGCCCGGACATGCGTTGAACTGGGCTCTCATAAAACCTAACAGTTGTAATTGTGCTGTAAACACGCAACTCAATGGCATTGTAAATGGGCCGAGCACTTGCAGCGCAGCCGGCATTATCCCTCCATGTCTATGAATCCATCGCCGGCACTCTCACCCACTCACCCACACGCCTCCTGCCTGCAGTGCGGCACAATTTAATTTATGCTCCGCTTTTGTGGTCGGCTTGTTGATTTTGCTGCCTTTTGCCCCTTTTATTTTTATTGACCATTACAATTCTACACGAGCAGCAGCCGCACGATTTGAGTCGCAAATTTTATACGCCATAATTTGGTTCGCCTCTGTGAGCATGCATTAAAAGTGCCCAAATAGCGCCAAATTGCTCGTAAGCGGCGGAAATTGCGTTACGCCCCTTTCCCCTGTCTCCTATCCCTTGTTCCGCCCCGGCTAGAACCCCATCGGAAACCCAGCCAAACGGAAGGCAGACAAAAGCCTAGCATACTTTGTCGAGCATTAACCATTTCGCAACATGCACATTAAAGCACATAGCCACTTGAGCATCTGCCGAGCAGTTGGACCAGGACAAGGACACACATCAAATGGCCAGACAACGACCCACAGACGGATATTATAAGGCAATTATTTCAGCCCCTGTCTGGCCGAGATTTGCTTTGAATTGCACTTTTATTATATACACAAAAACAAGTTGCTAATGTAGCTGATGTAGTGCTTAATTTTTAGCTTTAGGTTCCAATAAAATTCATACCAAGATTGAGCCAGGTTGTGCTCATCCAAGCATTAACTGTAGGTACTTCCACCTAGATAACCCAATTGCAATACCATATTTTTCCTTTGATATATCTTAGGATATAAATTGCATTTTAATGCCAAATCGAGGGAAAAACTCTCAGCATTAAGGCTGAAAATGCTGACCTCAGAAAGGGGAAATTGGAAATAAAAATTACTTCGCTTAGTCAAGTGGCAAACATGCATGCAGTGTGTTCTTGGCTGCAGATGCCCATCAACTTCAACAACAATGAAAATTAATAAAGCCCTTTTTCAGCATGCGGAAAATATGTTTGTTGCCAAAAATAGTCTGTTGTCTCCAGCTGAATGCAGACACGTGCCCACGAGCTTGGCCAGAACAATGTAAGCGAGAACCTTGGGAGTCGGCCTAAATGGTATATAAGCATAAGTTTCTCAGCTCATTGACTAACCACCACCATGGAAGCTCCACAACTGCTGCGTTCTCTGCTGCTGATCGGTCTAGGACTGGGACTAGGTAAGACAATTTAGATACCCTAGATTCAATTTTAATTTTAAAACCTATTTCCCATGTTACCATTACCAGTTCTCCAGTCGCAGGCCGATTGTCCGCTTACCCGGGCCATGGTTGAGGGCACTCTCCGAATCTTCACCAACCGAGCGGCCAACGGCAACTACGACCTGAAGCGGGTTCAAAGAGTCCGTACAGGAGAAGTGCTTCATATGTACTGCCAGCCAAACGACATTGTTCAGACCACCTGTCAGCGAACCGACAACTTCAGCCGCCCGCTACCCATGCGTTGCGTACGTCCCGCCATAGTTCCTACGGCCACGGTGGTCACGGACACCTCCTGCACAGCCACCATGTATTCCGTCGGTTATACTATTAACAACCGTCGCCTGGAGCTATACCGCGCCTGCTATGATCGGACCGCCGTTCGGGCCCAGTTCTCCACGCATCAGGTGTACCACAAGACCTTCTGTGAGTAAATAATCCATGGCGAGAGACACTATAAGCTATAATACTCCTAATTTTTCCAGTCCCGCAAAGAGCATGCAGTACATTCTCTCGCGACGGAGCGATCAGCGAAACAGATGCCGCCAGTTTCACGCCCCGCAGCATTTTCAGAGCCTTCCGGGCCATCTTTGGCAACACCCAGCGCTACATACCCAACGAACGCGACACGGTGATCAATCGCGGACACCTGACGCCCTCGGCCGACTACCTTTACGGGGACCAGATGTGCGCCACTTTCAAGTATATCAATGTGGTGCCGCAGTGGAAGACCATCAACGAGCGCAATTGGGAGGCCATTGAGCGTTGGGTGCGCGGTCGCATTAGCGCCGGCGGTTTTCTGAGGATCAAGACGGGAGGCACTGGCAGGCTGACCCTACCAGATAGCAGGAGGCGCCAGCGACCCATTATCCTGGGCGCCGGCACCAAGAACATCATGCCCGAGTGGCTTTTCAAGGTGGTGCGCACTTCCACCAATCAGCCGCATACCGTATTCGTGACCTACAACAACATTTTCGCCACCGCTCGGCCAGCTGTGCCGCGATTCTGTACCTCCATCCCTTGTCCCCTGACCCTGCAGGATAATGCAGCTGCGGGTTACACCTACTGTTGCAACGCCACCATCTTTGCCCTTTAAACATCTTGAAATAAACTTGAATTGGAGCAGCACTTTAAATACATACTGTCTCTTCTGTTCCTGGAAGCTAATTAAAAAATAATTGGACTGCCCAGTCTGACTCCGTATCATTGTTATCTTATGTCTGGCTATAGATTAACTCCCACATTTATCAGATTCGTCGAAGAGTCCCCATTTTTATGGCCATCATTCCTGTATGGGAAAATCAACCCTTTGCTTGAGTCACGTAGACTTTGCCTAATGATTGCCCCCACGAACGGCTCCGAGTGTTCCAAGTGCGGAATCTTATTTTATTTTCCTCTGCTGCACCTTAGATTCAATTTTAGATAAGTTTTTATGAGTGCTGATGACAAAATGCAAGCCACATAAAGTTCATTGGATGCAGCTGAAAGGACGAAAGGGCATCGCAACTCCTTTGTTATTAAACGTGAGCTGGCAAGGCAAGGTAAACAAGGCAGCCCCCAAGCCACCCGGCGTTGGCTGATGGCTGATCATAAGCGCAGATAGGGCCCAGTGAAAGGCACTGGGAAAGGCGGACTGGCCTGGGGTATTCCACCGAGCGAATCACCAGGGCACGGCCCAGAGCAAGAGTCTCCCAGTGGTGCCGCTTATCACCGATGACCTGAGAGGTGCCCTGATGAATGCCGCAGTTCTCAGACCTCGCGCGATAAGCATTAAGGCAGCAATACCAAACTGAACGATTGATAATCGTGATCCTCAGTACGAGTTGGAAGCTCCAAACGTTAAGATGAACGAGTCGCGCTTTCACTGGCTGATCCTAAGTTTGATACTCTGTGAGTGTATTATTTGATTGATCAACGTATAAAAAAACTAAGCAACGTATATTTCAGTTCTTGGAAAAGCTAGAGCCAGCTGCCTCATACCCAAAGACACAATGGCCACCAATCACGCGTTCTTAAGCTTCGAAAATAATGTCTGGGATATTCTGCACAGCGATACAGTGCCAGTCTCTCGAAGTATTTATTTACTTTGTGGGGGTAGAACAGCCCCTCGAAGGTTTGACTGCGATGTTCATGGATCATTCACTCCTGCCCTACCAACGAGTAATTGTGCCAAAGCTTTCAAACCAACTGTAAAGGAGGATAGCAATGATCCAACTTGTAATACACCGCCATTAGCAATGTACGTTGTTGGTTACGAATACGGCGGCCGGTTTTTGGAAATCTATAGAAGCTGCTACCATAAAACGCAATATGCCGCACAATTTTCCATTCACAAGGTTTACCGCAGCTTCGACTGTGAGTATTAATAGTAGAAAATCAAATCAAATCATATTAATTGTATAATATTTTCCGTTTTAGCCGCTTCCCGCCATCCTTTGGGCTTCACAACCGACAGAGCAATGAGGGTTAAGGAAGCGGCTGCCTTTAAGAACGAGAACATTTACAATTGCTTTGAGGCTGACCTGGGACAGGGCCAGGCGTATATGGCCCAGGGTAGCTGCCTCTTCAATCGTGGGCACCTAACGGCAGTCGCAGATTTCCCCTTTGAGCAACTCCAACGGTCCACCTACAAGCTCAGAAATGTCGTTCCCCAGTACGCAGCGGTCAACAACGGCAACTGGAAGGCTGTCGAATCTTGGGTAAGGCGACTGCTAGACCGGAAAAACTACGATGTTGTGAAGGTCTGCACTGGTGCCTTGGAGGTGCAGCAGTTGCAGAACACACAGAGCCAACAAATGACTCCCATTTATCTTCTCAACAACAAAATCCCTGTTCCCAAGTGGACGTACAAGATCGTTAGCCACCTCTCCGGCGCCAAATATGTGGTGATAACCTACAACGACGTTTATGCAACCAGAAGACCAGACCCTCGATCCTTCTGCAAAATCATTGGATGTGATTCGGATCTGAGCAAGGACGGAGTGGGCTTCACCTTTTGCTGTAAGCCACGAGAATTTATCACAGATAACTTGGTACATTTGACGGGTGTTTGCTGAGGATTTTTACTTTGGAATAGGAATTTATAGATTACAAAAATTGTCTATGTATATATGTGTTCATTAATATATCTGAAAATATTTAACCTTCATTTATTTAATATTATTGCTTCTTTAAAAATCTAAAATCTAAAATTATTAAATATTAATATTAAATTAAATAACGGACAAATACAAATACCGGCATTGGTTCTAAAAAAGGCTAGAAAATCAAGTAAGCAAAATGACTCGTTACTCGTGGTGAGTTTTCAGTGTTTTGCTCCGCTACTGAAACTAAAGCTTTTATCAAACTTGAATGAGTATTCATTCAAAGGCGCGAATATTTCAAAAAGTTTGAGTATCCGAAATATAAGTTAAATATCTCTTTACCCCCACGAGACCGACAATCACAAAGTAATATCACCTGTTTTAATTTATTGGAATTTATTAAGCTAATTAAAAAAATGTTTTTATAATTTTTTTTTT
>JAEIIL010024642.1:0-10509 GCA_018905715.1 Drosophila lini | reverse complement strand
TTCAATCTTTAATAGTTTTGATAATATTTCACTTCAAACGCGACTACCAAGGGGGGCGCTGATCTGGTGACGCGCAGTGTATATCCCCGATATATTGTAAATAATGTATTGAATTAATCAATTAACTTAATCAAGGAATCAAGGAGCGATCTGTTCCCGCAGTTAGCTTTCTTTTATGTTTTAAGCCAAGTTTTCTAAACCCGATCGCTGCTATAATGGTTTTGGCTTTGAGTTACCTGTTGCCTTCCACCTTCACACAGCAGACTTGGCTGGAATTAATTAATTAACTTAATTATTCGATTGCAGGGTCTAGATGATTTTCCACGATTATGATAAGGATTTGCACTTGCACAGCGAAAGAGCGCTTTTCCGGGAGTCATCCGGAGCTCCGGAGATGCACACGTCACAGGTGAACACGAGGGGAGCGCGCCCACTGAGAGCTGAGCTCACGTGTGCTTTCTCTCTCTCTCTCTCTCTCTCGATCAACCTCTCTCCCTCTGGCTACCTATAAATAGAGGCCCCTCTGCCGCCGCAGCATCAGTCAGTGCGCGCCTCCCATCGAGAGTGGGAGGCAGATCTACCTCTCTCGATCAACCTCCCTCTCTCTGTCGATAAACCTCTCTCCCCCTGGCTGCCTATAAATAGAGGCCCCTCTGCCGCCGCAGCCTCAGTCAGTGCGCGCGTCCCCTCGTGTTCACATGTGACGTGTGCATCTCCGGATCTCCGGATGACTTCAGGAAAAGCGCTCTTTCGCTGAAAATGTGCAAGTTCTTATCATAATCGTGGAAAAAAACCAAGACTCTTTGCAATCGAAGGAATTAGTCATCGATGAATCCCAGCCAAGTCGGCTGTGTGAAGATGGAAGGCAACAGAGTGTCCTTTGCTGCGGGTGAGCCTTTAAAGCGATCGGTTCTAGAGAATCATTGCGGGTAAGTTAAACCGAAAACTATTATTCTATGCACATAAAGCTGCAAGAAAACGTCAAACTAATAAGTAAAACATACGTATTACTAACAGGACTTAAGGGGTGGGATATTAAATGCATTCTGAAAGGCTTGTGTGTTTTTAGAAAATATATAAGAATAACAAATAACCAGAAAATATCAATTACAGTATAAATATTCCCAAGAAACATAATAAACTTTTCATAAATTCCAGACAACTTAAAGGTAAAGGTTTTTATCATCTCCATCTGTCTGTAGTTCGATTTAAAAACTCCCATTAGAGAATATTTGGAAATATTTGTGCTGCTATTTGGCAGCAAGTTCCTTCAATTGATTGACGATTGAATTAAAGTCGAGATAATTTGCAGTTTTGTTTGCCAACTGCAACTCGGCGAAAAGTTTTGCAACTTTCGAGTCCCAGTTTCTGCATTTTCCAACCTTGCTCGAAATGAACGAAAATTGTGGGTAACTAAGGCAGGGGCAGGGAAAACAAGGAGGAGATGCCAATAATAGCGGCGAAAATCGCATTACAAGGGAAACTAAAGCGCAGTCCGTCTTGTGCTCGTCCTTGTACTTAGTTTTCCTTTTTTTTCCCCCCTTTTTGGGGCGTCTCTAAAGTCGCCGTAACTTGACTGTATTGTGGCAAAGGAATTTCCCTCTGGTTACTCTGTGTTTTTGTACCCTACCAGGGGGTATGAGTCCTTGAATATATAGATAAGAGCCTAGACATCCTTACGAAATAAACTTGTGTTGGGTCTACACTTTATTTTTCATGTTAAGTTTGCAAACCTTACATTTTCATCTTCAAATTGTATTTGTATTGTATTTATTCCAATTCAATTCGAATTCAAGTTTTATTTCCTGCTAATTTTCTCTGTATTTTCCTGATGCTTAATTATCCTGTAAGGATATCTTAGACCTCGGTTCCTCGCATTTAACTCAACCTTGTCTCTTTGAGTTCTTTGGGAGACACACATATCACCGGGCAACAGGGACACCATGGCGATTTCAGGATTCCGCCCTTCTGACGATTGCCTGGATGAGGATAAGGAGGAGGAGCAGCCAGAGCAGCCAGAGCAGGTCCTTGGGAGGAGATAAGACGCCGGGGCTGGGGTTAGGGGAATTCTTCAGTCGAATCGGGACTGCGGCATGTGCTTCATGTGTCCCCAAAGATGCGCTGACAAGTTTTTTCCACGACGCTTCTCCCGTTGCTTGTTTTTCTTTGCTCCGGCGACACTTTGTTACCCCCGGATGATGTTTTTTGTGGGGGTTGGGCGGGTTTGCGGGGGTTTTAGTGGTGTTTTTCAGGGCATTCTAGGAGTCTTTTTTTTTTATTTTATTTTATTTTTTTGAGGGAGACTGCGAAGCTTAAAGTTTGCGCTGCGTGAAATTTTTAAGTTGGTTTATATTGCACCGTGCTGGGCGATAGAAACGAGCGCAAATTATGAGATGTCCTTGCTTTTGAATATGTAAGGAGCTGCTGCCGCTTTTCACTCGCACTCACAGCCCCGCTTTCCCGCTTTCCCGCTTTCCCAACAGCCACGTTTCCCCTGCTGGCTGCCGAGTTGTTTGCCAAGTTTATTGTTGCCTTTGTTGGTGCACGTGAGAGGTTGCTGATTGGGACTACCTGGCGATAACTGGCAACTGAGTGGGAGTCCGACTGCAGCCGAAATGAAGTGCCAATCAGGGCCCCCAGTGGGGACTGGCTGTGGGGGTGGTGGTGGCTGTTTTCCCACTCCCAATCCTTCGCCTGACAAGCGGAATTTTTCCCAACTCACGACGAGTCACACCAGGAAGCCGGGCTGCATTAGGATTTTGCGAGACATAAACAATCTAAGCTGTGATGATGGACATTTGAAAGGAACGCTTGTATCTATACATATATATTTTCTATTAAATTTACTTTAAATAACCTTAGGGTCGTCCTTCTTCTCTGCCCGCCTAATGACACTTTCCTCCCCCCAAAACGCTGGCTCTAAATAAATTGAGTCCTGAGCCCCGCCAGATAGTGCAAATAATAATCACATTAAATTAGAAAATTCTGCACTCATAATTTCTGTTCATTTCGCATCCTGCCTTGCGCCTGCCACGCCCCTTTTGGCACACAAAAGGAGGGCGGAAGGGAGCCCTGGATCCGGATGCCAAAAAAGCCCGAGGCATATTTGCAATAGCTGAAAACGGCAACTGTTTTTCGTACTCGGGGCTGAGTGTATATATATACACTTCGATCACTCGAAAAAATAAACAAAAATGTAGAGAGAGAGTATAAATTTGCAGGTAAAGGCTGGCTGGCTGAACTGCTTTCAATGTGGGTTTAATTATAAAACGAATTTCAAATTAATGAAACAGCTGTAAGGCCCTTGCTCCTTGGACTGGCCCCGGAGTTGTGGCAGCTGCCGAGCGGAATCGGCATCCGAATTGAAATATTATGGCACACAATAATGGCGCTGATGCCCGGACTTGAGCTCATCCCGGGCCAGACCCAGACTCAGACCCAGTCCCAGCCATGCCATTCCATTCATTTTTCCCGCAATCGGAGCGGAGGAAATCATTTTTGGAGCATCATAAATTGCATCGCTTTCGGGCGGATGGCGGGTTGGAGCGTTGGGTTGGAGCTCTCGAACGCATCCGACTGAAATCAAAATGCAATCAAATTTATGCATAACAATATTTGGCGAGCTCAAGGACTCCGGCATTGTTTCGATTGTGTGCGAGTGTTTCGCAAATTACACTCGGAGTCGGTCTGAGTCTGTCTGCGAGTGCGGCGGGGCTTTGGATGATGGCACATCAAGTGCCGTTTCATGTGGGATTCGTGCGCCTTAAACCGGGACGAACATGAGGTGGGTCTAATGCAATTTGTTGCTGCCCTCGGCCACAGGCAACTACATACGTTATGTGGCTTGGCATTTCATAAAAATCTCTGTTATTGGCTCTCATGCTTTTGGCCTTAAATTTGACGAAGACAAACACAGATTCTCTGACCCGCCTATGGCTTCAGTTTCTCAGAATTTTGATTCTTTGATTGCCCCCAAAATAATAATTGCCATTGAGTATTTATTTCAATTTCATTTGATTTCCCTTTAAACTTCAAAAAGTGAATACTGTGCACGGAAAGCGGCTTATTACAGCGTTCCGTCTGGAGTGGAGGGGGGGGGGGGGGCTCATTAGGTGGTCTCTCGGGGCTGTTATTTAATTTATATTGCCCAGAATTTATCTTGGCTCTGCGATATGGGCCAAGGATATCCATATCCCCGGATCCTTGCCCATTTCCTTGCCAAATGATTTGGCCAGAAGCCAACACCAGCTGCAAAACTAACAAGAAACATACGAGAAATGCGCAATTTGAAATTGCACAAAACACAGGGCGGGGCGGGGAATATCGAGGGGATTTCCCCTTTCCTTTTCCCCAAAAAAACGAACGAAATGCAAAATGCGCAATCCTCCGCCCATTTCCCTCTTTATGGCGTTTGGCATCCGCCGCATAAAATCAAAATTAATTTGCTTATAATGTTGTCGTAATTATCTAATTGCCTTCGCAGCAGAGGAGGGGTGGGGCGGAGCTCCTCTACTCGCTTATTGGTGCAAATTAAACAACAAATTCATGAACAGTGAAAAAACCACACGAAATAATTACAGACTGCGCGTAATGACTAAACCAAACACATTTAAGTTGCCACATAGAGTCGCGCACCGAGCTCTGAATGCCCTTACTATTGCGGCTGAAATATTGGTAATTTAAAGTGAAAATGAATGCTGAATTTTTAGAGTGTAGTTCTAGTTCTAGTGTAACAAAAAAGAACCAAATGTTTGCCAAAATCAGCTAGAATTGCATATATATAAACTTAAATGAGCACTAAATTGGTAAACAATTCAAAACCAGTTGTGGGCAATTATATAATAATAGTAATACACAAACATAAGGTTTATAAAAACTTTAGAAGATTGTCATTGCAGACTCTAAAATTGTATACTTTAAAATGAATACATTATGGGTTTGAATACAAAATGAATATATGTAATATGTAGTATTTGTATTTTAAAATTAAAACAAAAATGGAATCAACTCCCCTGTTTATGCTTAAACTGCGTTGCAAGCTTCAGGCTGAATTTATAATACCCTGAAAGGGTATAAATATATATCCTGCATTTTATTATTGACTATCAATAAAGGGACTCTAGCTTGTTGCCATTGAGGGTATCAGGGTTAAACAATTAACACTTTGGCGCACGGAAACTCACTCAAATTTAGATTCCATAATGTGGATAGATTTGCCCCAGCAGCCCAGTCAATCTGGCTATGTTTCTTCTCCCAAAAACGCCCCTTAATTTTTAAAACAAAAAATAGTTTAAAAAATAATAAACCTTCATTCCTTTGAGATAATATCTCCTGCTAGTCCCAATCAAAAGCGCGTCTCTCTCGATTTTTGCCCAGTGTTTCTGTGTGTCTATCCCTACAGGAAATATGAAAATGCGCCGGGTAAAAGGGCGATTAGTGAGTGGGAGACGTCTGCTGGCAACGCTCCATTTGCCAATCAGCCCAAAATGTTCGATTCCAATTTGCATTTAAACATGCAAAAGCCAGGCCAGATGGAAAAGTCCCGGACGGCGGATGAGGGCAGTGGGACACAGTCAACACCAACCGGGGACCGGAGTCGGACTCGGAATCGGAATCCTGAATACTCGAATGCTCAACCCGAATTCGAATCCGAAATCCCAAATCCTGAATGGCAGCCCGCACCAGGCATTGTTTCGCGTTGCCCATTGCCGCAGACCACGGGCGGCGATGTCAACGTGCCGAAACCCCGGAATTCTTTTTCCCGGACACCAAATACGATGCGTTTGTTGATTTGTCACGGGCGTGCCCTCATTCCACTCCCGGGCCAGCCAGCGAATTAAGCGCCGCGTAATTATGGCCAACAGTTAAGAGCCATGGCCGGCAGAGGAGTGGCAGGGCCTGGCTCAAAGATCGTGCCTTTGGCCTGGTCCAATGCGGGGCAGCCGCTCAAAAGGCAGAAAGTTGCCATGGGCTTAGTCGCAGTTGGGCACAGGCACGGTGAGAAATTGTGGCAAAGTGTTGGAGAAATTGGGAAAAATAAAATCAAGTCTTAGGTTGGGTTTCATTTTATTGACTTTTCACTACTTATGTAGTTCCTTGCTGATGAAGTTTAATTAGGATCTGTGCATTAGCTTTAGTTTTCGCTCAGTGCTGAAGCCACATTCGATTTCAATTTGGCATTTAAATTGTGTATTGTACGGCAGACAGTCTCCGGCTGTAATTGCCCCTGTGCGTGTGAGCTGTGTGTTCCGTAATCGAGCCACAGGCCGGGTCTCAGCCACGCACACCCACACCCAGGCCATACACACCCTCACAGATGAGTCAAATCGATGAGTAAACGCGCAATTAGGCAGCCCAAAAGTCAGTTGGGGCCTCACTTTGGGGCTTCTCACCTAACGCAGAACCACAACTAAGTGCTCATCTCCCCCTCTCTCTCTCTCTCTCTCTCTCTCTCTCTTTTGCAGGTGTCTTGGGTGCGGCATAGGGACATACACCTGCTGACGGTGGGACGCTACACGTACACCTCTGACCAGCGCTTCGAGGCCATGCACTCGCCCCACGCCGAGGACTGGACCCTAAGGATCCGCTATGCGCAGCGCAAGGACTCTGGCATCTACGAGTGCCAGATATCGACCACGCCCCCGATCGGTCACTCCGTCTATCTCAACATTGTCGGTGAGTAGAGCACAGCATCGGGTATCACCTGGCACCAAGTATCTAATAAGAGTCGAAGTTCTGGAAGTATTTCGACACGACTTGCCGGCCCAGTTGGCGTTCAGGAAAGCCAGTGTGTCGCATCCCTTTTAGCTGTCCCCATTATGGTATTAATTCCCTCACAGACACACACACCCCCAATCCCAGAGTTAATAAAGCGAGTCGTTTCGTTGCCAATTTGTATGCCGGGCACACGACAACACCCTCCTCCTCTCCGATCGCCTTGGTCGGTTGGTTCATCGCTGAAACTGAAACTGAAGCTGAAGCTGAAGCAGGAACTTTTAGTTGGCTACGTGTGAGTGATTTGCCAACTACTTTGATGTTTACACTGATATCTAATCTGGCGGCAGGCGCCCTGCTCCTGGTCCTGCTCCGACTGTTGACCACTTGATGGCGTATCTATTTCCGGGTCTCCATTTCAGCCTCCTCCCATTCGCATCCATCCGCATCCGCACCCATTCCATCCATGCCGCGTTGGTGTTGCGCACATGTTTGTGTCGTTTTATGGCAGCTTTTTGCTGTTTGATGATTCCCCTGGGCAACATTTGCACTTTATGGCTTTTCACAGGCCGCCGTGCCTCGTTCCTCGTTCGTCGTGCTCCCCTCCCTCCCGAGGACACACCACATGATGATCTGAGAACCAGGAACGAGGCGGAGAAGGCAGTGGCTGCCTTGGCTCATAAATCACATCTTAGGCGGCGACTCGGAGATGCGCCAGGAAGCGTTGCCTTCTTTCAGGCGCCGCAAAACTAATGACACGACACACAATCTTTTGCGTATTTTAGATTTACTTTGGCCAGGCCGCAGCTGCGGTTTGCTTGGGCGAAGTGTCAAGAAGGATAAGGGCTTTCTGCCTGCCAATAGTTTTTACAGAAGGAAAGCCTCATAAGTAACCGGCTCGAAGGACTTGCCTCCCTCATATTTATTTATATTTTTCCCCCTGCTCCTCTCAAGATATCATATTTAAATAAAAATGTCCCCTGCCGACGCTTTTCAATGCATAATTTATTTTATTAATTGTTGGAAAAATTACGGACGACGCCTGCTTGGGAAAACGCGTAGCAAAGCACTCACTCACACTCACAGAAGCGGGACGTGGCCAGGGCCAACAGCAAACAAATATGAAAATAAATAATGCAAATTTGTTTATTTTTCACACTGTCACAATATTTGAATAGAAAGCAAAGCACACAGACGCACACGACGAGGACGGGGACGAGGACGAGGGGGCAGAAGTTGCGTAGGGAGCAGGTCTCGGAATCGGAATCGGAATCGGAGCAGGGCGAAGAAGGACGAAAGGACGAACATGTGTACGGTTGCATGAGGCAGACTATAAACATAAACCAAACCATTATTATAATGTCAACACAAACACACATAATTCCACTTTCAACACTTTGCCTCCGGGGTTCGAGTGGGGTGTCTACTGTGCACAGGATAGAGGATAGAGGGAGGCGGTGGATATGGATACGGATACGGATACGGATAGGGGTTACAGGACACGAGAAGCAGGGATAGAGCAGGACCAGAGCAGGGAACTAGTGAAGGAGCTGGCATCCTGGGGGCGTGGGGAACTGCACAAATACATTTGCGGTTGTTTGTCTGAGAACCGGCGAATTTCCTGCCCAGTTTGAGGCTCTGATTCTAATTCGGATTCAGGTTTTGGCTTTTGGTTCGAACTCTGGAATGGTTGTCCTGCACTTGGAGAAAATATTTAATGTTTTCTAAAGAACATTTTTAATTTGGTTTTGTGAAATAAAGTTTTGAGAATATTTACCAGATTCCTTTAGAATTAGAGTTTAGTCTTTGTTTTTTCGAGTGCCTCTGAACTCTCCCTCCTGCTGCTGCTCCTGCTTGTGGTGTTAGTTAATAGCGAGGGGCAAACGTTAACAATCGTCGTCCTTGTTTTGCCAAATGCCAGCAAATAAAGTGCGTCCGTCCGTGTGCTCGTCTGTCGTCTATGGCAGGACGAGGAGGAGGGTTCGTTTTCGTTTTCGTTTTCGTTTTCAGCATTTGTCAACGGCGACAGCCATAAAATCGGGTGGCGCAGGACCTTCAGGAATCGGCAAAAGTTATTGGTTTTGTGCGGTGCGACATGCGATATGCCGAAAGCCAAATAATTCAAGTCAATTTCCTGGACAAGCCAGGCATTGAATATTAGTGTGAATGCAGGAATGGGTTGGTGTTCTGGCAGACGTCAACTAATAGACACAATACGCTGAGGATATGCAGGAGCAGCTTGCTCTTAAAGCCCTTTTCCTGGCTGGCTGGCTGGCATAGAGATAACTATGAATTGGATTTGAGAAATTTATGGCAGCAAGAGCTACGTATTTCCACACTCAACACTTTCGTTTATTGTTAGTTTTAGGATTTGCAAAAGCCGCTCAACTCTCGCTGTCCTGGGAAATGGCAACGGAAATATTAGGCTCGAAACAAAAGCAGGCTTAAACTGCGAAACAATTCACGATTCTCAATGATTATTAAATGTGCAATAGTTCTGCCGCCAGCTACTCGCACGAATCCCATCGAATCGAATCGAATTGAGTGCCGTCGACCTGTCCAGCGCCATATAATATGCATTGTGTTTGGGCGTTTGCGGTGCATATTGAATATATAATGCACTGCTGACAGATTCGGGCTTTGCATCCTGTCAACTGCAAGCTGTTTGCCAGGACCAAACTAGACCGAACCGGACCGGACCGGACCGAACCGAACCGGACCGCCTTTTGTCCCGATTGTTCGCTCGGACAGGCGGAGTCAATCAACGGACAAAAGTCGATTTCACCACCCGCCACTCGCATTTGGCATTCGCATTTGGCATTCTCATTTATATATGCGTGTGTGTCGCCAGCAAGTTCATAAGCCGTCGCCCAATCAACTATTGAATCGATGAACCGTGTACGTGCCATGAACCATATCCTGCCACGTCATTGTCCTGCTGGCCCATTGTTCCGCCCCATTCCGCCGGAGTGGCGCTTGTTGCGCCCGGGCCGGGGGACCGATTTGCCATTTCAATTGGCCAGAACTTCAAAAGTTGCCGCCTCGCGGGCCCACTAATTGGCTTAAAAGGTCACAACCCGAAACCGGAGTGATTATAATTAAGAAATAAACCCAGGGATCGTCTGGCCTAAAGTCATTCTTAGGGGAAGAAAGTCGCTACGGTTCCCAGGCAGAAGTTCCTCGTGTGTTTCCGTTTAGGGGTATCTTATGGCCTGCCTTGTTTCCGTAAAATGTGTCTACGTACGTTGACGATACCATTAAATCGCGCCTCGTAGAACAATGGCGACAACGGCAACAAATTTTATTACCCACAACCAGCGGAAAGATGAAGGTCGTCTCTGGTCCCCGGGCCCGAACTTCGGGACAATTCAATTGAAAACGCATAAAGGTTTATGAGCGTGTAAGCCTTTGCCATTCCCGAGCCTCAGCTTTGGTCTCAGTTTCAGTTTTTGGCAGAGGGAGTCCCCTTTAACTGGGTGCTTGTGTGATGTTATAGGTGGCATTATGTTAACCTTTACGGCGGTAAAGAAAGCATATAAAAAACACACACAAAACAAAACACAATAGTACAGAGATTATCAGGACAATATTATTACGAAGCCGGGATAGCTTGTTTCTGTTGAGTAAACTGTGGGAATTTGTTAGTTGGGGTTTAATTTTATATAAAGTAATGTATATTTAGATTTTTATTTAATTAAAAGCAGTTACAAGTCAAGAATATATTTATTTGAGTTTATAGACAAAGCCATGTGGAGATTATCAAGGCAATATTATTATCATTTGTTAGTCGGGGAT
>JAEIIL010024632.1:0-17779 GCA_018905715.1 Drosophila lini | reverse complement strand
GTACAACTAACCAACATACAATTTGAGATATTCAGATACAAATAATTGCATTTAACATTAAAAAACCAACAGGCACTTAGGTCGTATTAATAAAGATTTCAATTATCACGCTCATTTTACAAAAAACAAAGGTTTTTCTTTCCTATTTTCTTATTTTTTGGAAAGACAAAGTCTTTATATTTTCATCGTTCTTTTTCTATGTATTCGCACTCCTAATAATCTTTCAATTATTTTTAAACAGGGCTCTGACTCATGTGATACGTGTCGCGGGGCGGATGACGGGCACTGCAGCGACGAGTGCTGCCAGGAGGGAGGCTCCTGTGCGCCCCTCAAGCCGCCCCTGCCACCGGAAGTGCCTCGGCATCCGTCACCGGCTAGGAACGAGGATCAGAAGGGCCAGAACAAGGAGCAGCAGCAGCCCATGCACTTCGATCACCTGTCGGTGGTCTCCGAGGAGACGCTTAGCAATCCGGAGCTGATGCTGGTGCAGCAGCAGGAGCACCTGATGATCTGCACGCCGGATCCCAACGGATCGCAGAGTACGCTGCCCAGCATGATGGGTCCGCTCACCCCCCTGACGCCCATCGAACTGGTGGCCAACCAGCTGAACGACCTGCAGGCTACTGTGCCCCCTTTGTCCTACTTCGAGAACATTCTCACCCAGCACCTGGGGGGACGCAATGCGGGTAAGTTGTTCCTTTGCTTTACTTAATGATGCCCTAATTCCTCCCCCAAATGCCTTGCAGCGCTCACCCCCTCGCCGGAGCTGGGCACGAGTTCGAGCACCACCACGGGCAAGACAATGCGGCACACGAACGGCTGGGACTATAACCTGCAATCACCTTTCACGCAACGGAAGTACTCCAACCAGTCGTCGCCATCCTGCTCGCCACCGCCACCGCTGCCGCCGGTTAGCACGATGACCACCTTTGTGCCCACCGCCAGTCAGCAGACGATGCCCAAGATAGCGCTGAATGCTCCGCCTCATCTAGTGGTGGACAGCGGGGACATCCAAACGGTGGCCATAACGACTAACGCCACGCAACAAGCGCTCAACAGTCCGAAGCACTTCTTTGCGCCAATCAAGCCGCGCCTGAAGCTCAACACCAAGTTGGCCAACCAGGGACAGGGCCTCGAGCCGGAGGACCTACCTCCAGGATCTCCGCCGCCGCCTATACGAGATCCGCCCGATATCTTCGTGAACAACGCCCTGGCCTCACCCTACCAGCGAAGAGTTTCGCCCCAAGTAAGTCCGCGTCATCGGCGCAACGCCCACTCGCATTGCCACGCCCACAGCCACCAGCGGAGTCGCCCACATCCGCGTCCACAGCCAGGACACTGCTCCCTGCACCGGGCCGTGGTGGATGTAGCCGCCGCCGTCGGTCTAGGCGAGGTTGGTCCGCACATGGGCTCCAGTGTCCTTGACATATACACCGCTGCTCTAGCTGCAGCCGCTGCCGCTAGGGGCTGCTCTCCTCTGCCAACGGCCAGGTCAGCGGAACCCATATACGCCACTGCACAAAAGCCCGGCCAGAGCACGTGCATCTCTTCTACGGCGCTTACCCAGCCGGTGATGACCATTACCACAAACTCCAACAAGACCACCACTTCGCCGTTGAGAACGGTCCACAAATCGAGGGCCGTGGGCTTGGCGAAGAGGGTGGCCAAGTCCGCGGAGAACGTCAGTCAGGTGAGGGATCCTCTGGCCAGCAGACGATCATCCTCGTGTCATAGTCATTCCGAACCAGTCATCAGAATAGATCATGTTTAGGATTATTCGGACTAGGATAGCTTTGGTGTTCTATGTGGTAGTCGGTTTATTAGTTTTTTAGTATATTTATTTTAATATTATGATTATTATTTATTCATTAATTCAATGGAAATCTGAAGAAATTTATTAATTTCATTAAAAATTCTACCTAAGTTTGTTTTTTTAGTACTAAATAATAATGTTACATGTATGTCGATGGCTTTTGTTTGTGAATCCTTTTTGAAAATGTTAGTCTGAAAACAGAGATACGAAAAAGGAAATCAATGTTGAAGCTTATAATCTGTAGCAACCTCGTTCATGTCTTTAGGAATGTAATAGATAAAAATTAAAAATTATTTAATACATTAGTAAATCCCAGAACGAAATTATAGTGATCCAAAAAACATAAAATCTCAGCACACATGTTTCCCTTTGCACTCACAATTCTTTAATGTTATATCCAAGCTTGCACAGCTTCCGCTTGTTGTATTCATTAATATTCATATTTTATATAAATTAAAACTAATTTTCCTATCCCGTAGACTGATTCCGTGAACTTGGAGTCGATTCTAAACGACATCGAGACCATTTCGGAGGACATCCTGGCCATTCAGCTGGAGAAGAGCAAGTCGCGCGACAACCTAAGCCAAAACCAGAACAAAGACGATGATCGGACGAAGAAGCCATATCGCTCCGAGATGAACCTTTATCTGCAGTACGACGGCACAAATCCGACCATTTCGCCCGCCACAACGGAAACGGAAATGGGAACGGCCACCACGACGGTGCCCACGACCAGTGAGTCGGGCAATAGCGGCACTGGAAGTGGTAGTGGAAAACTAATGCGACGCACTCGATCCCTGGAGCGAGAGCACACCGACAGCCCCGCGCCGCACATTCCGGATCCCATGGCTCCGTTTCCCGACAAGTGCACTTATCTGGGATTCGAGCAGGTGAATCAGGCGGCCGGCGTGGGTGCTGCTGGAGTGCCGCCTCCATCGCCGAACGGCCCGAGGCCTCCGATTGCGGCCAAGCCTAATGTACCGATCAAGCCACCGCCACCGCTGCCGCCCGCCCGAAGGCCAACGATGCCCACGGAGCCACCGCCCCCGCCTCCAACTACTTCTGCCGGCGGCAATGCCCTGCAGCCCAACAAGAGTCAACTGTACAAGTCACTTGCCTCGGCGGCGGCCAAGAGAGCCATCTTCCGTTCGTCGCCATCGCAGTTAACACGATCTTTGGACGTGGATCTTACGGGAACGGAGGCGGCGGGCGAGAATGGCGAGCAGGTGGCCTCGGGAGATGTGAGTATTGCAAAAAATTGGAAATTTTACAGAGAAAAAGTCATTTTAAAATCAAGATTTCTAAAAGAGTAGTTTAACAGAATTTAAAATTGTTGTGTCTAATTATAAATCAACACAAACTCTAAAATAATAGGAACTATTATTTTTTAAGTATCAAGAGAGGGAAATAGTCTTTGAATAACCATAAAGGTTTTCTCATTTAAATAACTGCTTTGTGGGCTGCTTATGAGCTTTGTAAATGAAATAAACCACAATAAATAACCAATTTTCGAATTCGATTATACAATTAAATTAGTTTAATGAGGAAGAATTCGTAATGGGTGCCGAAATGAGAGTTTAATTAATCGAAATATCTGAAATTAAAAGCCTTTTTAATTAAATAATTGGTTTATGTATGCCTAATGAGCTTAATGTATTCCTAATAAACGATTAGTGTTGATTTTAATTTGCATTTTCAATTAATAGAAGTATTTGAAGGATTAATTTACTCAAAGAATACATAATTAATACATACATACTTTAAAGAAGAATTCCTTCTCCCATTCTGATTTAAAATCTTGACTTTACATGACATTTCTCCTCAGTGCATCCTCTATTTAAACGCTAATTTCGCTTCCAAATCCCCTTCAGCTGGACGAGTTGGCCCGTCGAAAGGCGCGTCGCGTCTCCATCGTCTGCGGATCGGGGCAAAGTGGCCGGCCGGACGAGGTGGCCCCCCCCGTGACCACTGCACCCACGGCCACTGCCAGCTGCGTGGACCTAAGCTCAGTGCTTACTCATCCGAGTGTGAAGGCCTTCAAGATGAGCCATAGCACGCCCAGCTCGCCACATTCCTCCCGCCGGCGCACCAACAGCAATACAATGGCAGCTCCTCCGGGAGCGGCGGCCGGGGGACACCCCGAGGTTCAGGCTACTGCGTCGGCACCGCCCAGCACCAGTCATCATCATCACCATCGCAAAGAGGGCAGTGATCCAGTGCCCATGACGGCCACTGTTTCGCGGACCAAGTGCTCTAGGCGGCACTCGGAGGGAACCGTTCATACCGGTCATCGTAATAGCTCCGCCAGCGGAGGAGGCGGTGGCCATCACCACCACCACAGTCATCACCATCCGCATAGCGGGCTGGTGATTAGCAGCAATCCCCACCACAGCCACCATTCCCACCAGGACAGCAACCACGAGACGGTGACCTCTCAGTCCGACCGCAACTCCAACAGCTTTGCCTCCTCGCGCGAGTCCTCGACGAGCTTCAGCATGCGCTCCACCCGCCGCAAGATCTCGATTAGCTCGCACACGGGCGGCAAGATCCCATGGTGCGGCTGTTGGGGCAACGGGTGCCTGTAGATTACAGAAGGTGGCTTCATCTACCGTCCGGGAACAAAATGCAGTACAATTCGTTTAGCTGGATAGCTTAATATTGGAAACTTGGAAACTATTAAAAAATAAAAATTATAAAACAAATTTACATGCAAAAAATGTTAAAGATGCAAACTTAAAAATTATTATTTAAAATACACTAGACTAAATTTATTATAGATTAGATAAAGCAGAGTTGAGTAGAAAGTGTTTAAATTGTCTTAAAATGCGTTTACTAAATTAGATATCAATTACTGCCAATAATATTTAGCTTCTTCTCATAAATTATAAAATTGGAAAAATCTGAAAAGAAAATGAAAAGAAATTAAATGAAATATTAAATTATTATTTATCCAGAAGCATCCTTAAAGGATTTCAGATAAACGTTGTCCAGTTAAGCAATTTGTACTGTAACCCATAATTGAGTGTACATTTCTAGATCTTCATATACCCAACTTACTTGTTTGTATATGGCTTAGTTAGTGTAGACTTATTAAGAGAAATGGCCCAGCATTTTGTTTCTAGAAACAAAGTACAAAAACAGTTTGAGAAAGTTGCAAAGACCAATTAAACAATGGAATTTAAAGCCAAAATTACACTCGAAATTTGTTGTACATATATTTTAATAAAAGCGATTAAGTTGTAGCATTATAACAATAATTTCAAA
Source organism: Drosophila lini (assembly GCA_018905715.1). Lineage (NCBI taxonomy): Eukaryota > Metazoa > Arthropoda > Insecta > Diptera > Drosophilidae > Drosophila > Drosophila lini. The sequence goes on along the minus strand of JAEIIL010024632.1, from coordinate 12,702 downwards.
ACAAATCATTATACATTTAAAGAAAATATTTATGTTATAATTGTTGCTGAATTCGGAGAGAATACAAATCAGAAAAATAAAATAAAACACATTTTTGGGAAAGTTATCACCAGACTTAAAGGTGTGTTAAATGATCAACTTAAGCTTTTATAAATATAACCGTCAGTTGATTGATCATTTATGGCCCTATTTAGGTCTGGTAAATAACCCAACTCGTTTTCATACATTGGAGATAAAAATATGTAACAATGAGTTGGCTTAAATCCCTCTCGTTCCCAATTTGAAATCCCCGTGTCAGAACTTTTTGCAGGAAAATTTCATTTCACGCTTGTTAGCCGCTCTAAAGTTGCCCTCGACGCGCGAATCCGCTGACTTTAACGTGAGAGAGCGGATAAGAGTGGTTAGCGAGGAGGGAGGATAAAGGATAGAGGAGTGTCGCAAATAGCTGAAAGGACACACCGGTTGGCGGGCAGGAAGCGGTGGCTGCAACTGCAACTGAAATTGCGCAACAAGCGAAAATATACAATATGCAAATTAGCCGCAAATTAAGGTGTAAAAATGCATGACACACAAAACGCCTCTAGGATATATGCAGGAAACAAATTAAATTTTCTCCATGTACCAGTGCAAATTGCGGTTGCAGTGCCAGGCGTGAAGGTGACGTGAGTGTGATAAAAAAAAATAATTATAGATGGATAAAAACCAGGAGCAGAGGCCACCGCAGTGCGCCACAAAATGTAACCCAGCCGAGGGGCAGTCTATATGTATCGTATATCCTTTGAAAAGGGACTCCATGTCCGACTCCATCACTGGCCAGCTGCCAATCAATTGGCCGGCACTTGAACTCGTTTTAGAAATAACAGAGTTTATGGCTTCTTCTCCGTTTAATTGATTGGCTGCCAAGTTTTGCCAGATTGCCGCGAGTTTTATTTTATTGCATTCTGTTTGTCTTGGCCATTGTCTGCTGCCAGATGCAGCCCGATCCCGTACTTTATCGCCGGGAGACATGAGAAATCAATTTGTAATCATTATGACTTTTGTTTATTTGCCAATGAAATCATATGGCAACTCATGAAGCCAATCTGCACAATTTGCAAGGTCGTAAATAAATTCGAGAGCAGCGTTAATGATTCAGGCAATCAAATAATTTTCAGCAAAAAAAAAAAAGAGACAAAAAAAGTCTACATGCCCCGGGTGAGGCTCGAACTCACGACCTTAAGATTATGAGACTTACGCGCTGCCAACTGCGCCACCGAGGCCTTGGTTTCCCAGGTAACGAAAGCTATTGTTAAAAATATGCGGAATGCAGGGGAGAAGCTATATATTCATCTAATAAAGGATCTATATTTGGACGATGTTGTGATAACATTTCACCTTTAAAACCTTTGAACATTTCTCAAAGTGCTTTTATTCTTCTATTGTAAATGTGTCTATTGTAAGGAAATGTTTTATGACTGCTTTAAAGTCCATGCCAAAACAATTATTCAAATTCAGTGCAAATAAAAGTCAAACAAACACTAATTTAACCACACTGCTCATAAGAATATTATAAGCCCTAATAACAGTAACCAATTATGATCTGGGTACCCTGCGGCTTGATTCTTTTATTAAATATGTAACTGCTGCGTCGTTAATGAGCCAACTTCTGTTTCATCAAACCATAAAAAAAGGGTGAATTTCAGGGACCAACCCGGACAGACGGACAGGTATCCCAGCTTGGCTCTTTTTTGATTTATTCGCCCGACATACGCGGCGTATACTTATTTTATGGCCCTTGTTTAGGTTTCTGCCGTGACGTGGCGTGGCGTGGCATGGCTTGGCGCCTTCAATGAGCTGTGTCTGCACATATTTCTCAATCATTCCGAGTTTTCAGACAAACCACCTCCCCTTACTCCATATAAAAAGGCTATATACATATATGAGTTTTTATGACGCCTGTTTCGCCGTTGTTGTTGCGGGCGGGTATGTCTGCTCCTTTTATTACCATAAATTCTGTCGCTTTTCTGCCAGAACCTCGAAGCCAGCTCGCAAATATACGAAAGTGGCGGGAGCGTTTCATTGTTTTAGCCGCCGAGCTTTGACGTATTAACAATTTGTCAAGCGAAATTTAGCAACAGCAGCAGTAGCAGCAGCGGCAGAATAAAAATCAATGCCTGGTAACTAATTACTTGCTGGCTAAGGATGTCTTTCTCTCTTGCCCAGTTGAATTTACTGAACAGTGAAAAAAGGGGACTAAAAAGTAAACACCTATTAAAATATAGATCATCCTCAAGTAAGCCTCCCTCTTTTTGTTTTAAGCTAAAATAAATTAATCTACTTCAATTAAAAGTTATAAAAAAAGGAAGACATAAAGAAAGTCTTTTATTGTAGAATTTTAAAAGCCTTGTTTTCCCAGTGCACCTGGTGATTACTCCCCTGCAGCATATGTGGCACGCCCCCAACTGATTTGGCCCGATCCAGCTGGCGCTGCTTTGTTTGCCTGCATTAACTGAGTGGACATCCCATCCAGCGGGCAGCCACAGACACATCCACATACACATGCACAGATGTCCTGGCATCGCTTCGGGGAGCTGCTAGCAACTGATGATGTCCCTGGCGACGCGAGTTCCCCAGTTTCCGTCCACACGAGCAGAAGGGCAGCAGCTGCTGTTGCAGCACTTTTTCCTCTTTGAGCCAAACACTCACTTTGATCATTTTTCATTTCCCAAAGCGACACATGAGCCCTCCCAGCCCATCCGACAGGATGCCTGCAACTGGATTCCAGGACTCCTGGCTAGTGGATGCGGGGTACTAAATATGTGTGGGCGCTTGGGTGACAGCGTCGGACTTGCGTGATATTTTTATTAAGAAATATATCAAATGCACATAATGCACACATTCCCGGCTGCCATCATATATAACCCGGCGAGACTTGGGAGCCGGCCAAATGACACTTTATTATTATTTTCATTGTTATGCGGTATTCTATTAAATTAAGCCTTAAACGGCATGATTGAGCGGAGGACATCGTTCAGAGCAGTCACCTCTTTGCCGGGCGAAAATCGGAGTTTCCAAATTCGGAACTCAAATTGCAAATTTATTCATACGCGTCGCGGTTCACGTCAAGCGTTAAGTTAAGTTAAGTGACCTTTCGAATGCCTAACAAGCCAGGTTCCCGTGCCCCCTTTTGGCCCTTTGAGCCTTTGTTGTTCACTGAATTTGCATAATCGCGTGAAGCTTATTTGTAAAATAAAAACGAAGCAACGCGCATACACACAAATGTCAGGAATTACACATAACGTCGGGCACTTCGTGGAAGTCCTGGGTCAATGCGCAGGATTCGTGTGCTAAGCCAGCAATATACACTCGGAGAAGAGTGTTTATGCAATGGATTATTGAAGATTTATTGATAGAATTCTTGGAATAAATATTTATAGATAATATTATGTTGGGGCAATTTAAAGGAGCTTGTAAATAAATGAATACAAATTTGTTATATAAAATGTTTCCCTCATTTAAACTGGTTTATTTTTCTGAATTTAATTTACATTTCTATATATTTGTAGTAATTTTAATTTTATCTAAAAGTAAGGTATACTTTATTAACATTATTAATTTTTATTCAAGTGCAAATACGTATACTTAGCGGCGGTGTAGCAGGTTAAGAGCGCTTCTGAATAATTTGCATTTAACATGCGCGACATGAAAGGCAAATAAACAATGCTTTCGTCTCCTGCCCCGCTAAGCCGAGTGGCAATTTGTCAGCTGCTAACTGGTCGCCTGAAAATGCGCCTGTTTCCTTCTGGTGATTTGTTGCACTCGTTTTTCATTTGACTAAATGCTGCAAATGATGCGATTCGGTATGTGGAACGCTTAAGCTTCCTGCCCAGTGTCCACGCTGCGTATGCTTAATCCGGTCTGAGCAGGCATAACTTTTGCCTGGCTGGTAGTTATGAGTTATTGGACAGACATTTCAGGCGGGACGCATAAAAACAAAATTAACATAATTTAGTTGTGAGCAGGACATGCTGTCCGGTTGCCTCCTCCTCGAACCAAATAAATTGTAAAACTTTCGGCGAAAAGCAAAGAAGAAAATGTATTGTTAAGGCCACAGCTGAAAGTCAATAAGGCGAGCGGAAAACTTTTCCCATCCAGCCGATGATCATCAATTTTTATATATATACACCCTCCTCTATAATATACACATGTGATTGGACAGCGGATAGAGAATAAATTTGATTAATATTAATGCCAGTGCCGTTGCCGTGAATGAGTACAGTTGAGGTTATAAAAATAATGAAATGGTCTTAAAAAAATATTTGTACTTTAAATAATTGTACGGTTGTATATATTTAAATTTGAATTCATCAATGTTTGGCTTAATAGAAAAGTATAAATATTGAAAATAAATAAAGCCTTAAAAAAGTTTTATGAAATCATAACACATCAGTTTTTATTTATAATATTTTACTTCTTTTTTCAAAGCCTGCATTTATTTCTATTTTATTTGCCCCAACTGTATAAACATAATACAGAAACAAGGACATGCAATATCAATATACCCAATGGCAGACTCCTTTTTATGATTTATTGTGTTTGGTCAGCGGACGTGGCCCGAGCAATTTCACCTTGGCTGCCATCATTCTCGTGCTCCATTAAATCTTTGGCGACACATTCAATGAGCCCCATAACGTGTGCCCTAATACCTTGTCTTGCCCCGCCCCTCTTGCACCATAACTCCCCCTAATATCCTTTGTTTATAAATGTTCTAATGGAGGGCAAATTATTATTTTTCCTTTTTGGTGTTTGTGCATGTCGAAGCTGCTTCCTTGACGCTGTTCGAGTGATAAATTGATTGGACAGCCCCCCCACGCACACGCATGCGGCGCCAGGAGTCGATGGAGACCCAGTCCCAGTCCTTTAGCCCAACATTCATAGCGGCGGTCAGGCGGTCAGGCATGGTGGACCCGCTGTCAACCCTTGGCCAGGTCCTGTGTGTGCGGCCAATTTATGGTTAGGGCCACTGGTCAAAGGATAATAGTCGCACACTGTTCTCGGCTGGATTGCCTTGGGGTCACCGGTCGTCCAGCAATCGTCGTGTACCCGCTCGAATTGTTTGCTCAAGATCAAATGGCCTGTATGCGGGTCCATGTTTACAGGCGTCTCCAGTGTCCCGGCAAGAAATGGGCTAAAGTAAGCCATATTTGAGGCGGGAAAAAACTCAAGGCGTTCTCTCTTTTTGTATAGAAGCCTGGCACAAGTCACATTCAAATATATCATGAATAAATTTGGGTTCTTTTTTGGCTGGCCTCGGTAAAAACGCGAAAAATGCAAAACTCGATTTTACCTGCGATTTTTTTTTCTTTAGATTTATTTAGGCCATATTTATTCTAGATAATTGAAAATTTTAAAAGAGTATTGCAGTGGAATGCATTGTTATTTAAGGTAACAAATGTTATGAAATAAAAATGAACTAACAATATATTTTAAACTAGAAATATCTCTAGTAAACAGAGAATAAAGTAAAAAAATATACTTGGCCAAGCAGCAGTTTCTGTTTTCACTTACTTATTTTACTCTGTCGAAAGAGTAGCCAACCTTCGATTTGTCTACGTTTCTATTCTCCAACTTAGGTTATTTTTTCGGCTGCCTGCTAAATTATAATAAATGTCATCGTACTTACCTAACGCCACATTGAGATTTAATTTATGGCGACAAACTTCGCTGGGTGAATATTTTTGTTTTGGGACCCCAGGTATGTACATAGATACAGCAGAGTATTTCTCCCACATAAATTACAACCCTTACCCGTCTACAGGGTACTTTGTAGAGGCCCTCGTTAAGGATCTCGCCATTTGCATTGCAGCGACCTTCATTCGTGATTTACAGTGCGGGAATATCGTTTATTTCGCTCAATTTCGTTTCGGTTTAACATAAATATTTTAATGGCTGTTGTCAGTGTTTTTAATTTCGCTGTCAAAATCAGCGGGAACTAACAAACGGCTGGTGTTTCTCTTTTATTTTTGTGAATTTATATATATGTATATAAACGGCTGTGGCATGTTGATTATAATATGCCTCATTAAAAATAATAAACTGTCAGCCAAATGAAGGCGAAAGCCAAATACTTCCATTGCGCCGCGCCTGCTGCCGTTGGTAAATTTCAAATTTCAACATTAATTGTACAATGAGGATGAGCAACTGGAAAAGTTTACTGATTCTGCTGCTCCTGGTGGCATTGCGGCTGTGGGGCTTTGTGGGGGAACTCGCTTTTGTAATTGTATCCTTGAAATGCATATCTGATATTTTTGTAAAAAGCTTAGAGGCAGCTCGCCCTCGCCCCGGACTCCCTCCTATTTTATAAATATTATATGCAAACACATCTAAACATTAGATTCCCTGGCAGAGTGTGCGTTTGTTGAAACCAAATGCGGTTTTCAGATGTCTTCTCTCTTTGTGTACCCTGTTATTGCACGGGGCGAGGGTATATTGGGTCAAGTATTTATATTTGGAATATTTTATGTCCTAAGCTCTTATAAGAAGTACCAATAATAACTTCCTGGAAGTCACAAATATCAAATTGGAGGAATGTGCACTAAGTATCATCCAGTCGGGCCTTTCGCCTCCAGAGTTGCGTCTTTTTTGCACTTTAGCCATGCTCGAAATGGTCGGGGAAACGAGGGGAGGTGTTTGGTATTTATGTCAGCTAAAAAGGCCATAAAATGAACAAAAACATATTCCAGGGCCCGTTAGCGAGTGTGAGCGAGTGGGTCCAAACATGCAGCATAAACGGCATTTTGAGACTGCAGCGAATATGTATGTACAAAAGCCTCAGATTTCATACACTGCCCAAGGACCCCCGCAGTCCTTTGCTGGCGATGTGAGCGTGAGTCGTGAGTGCGAGGCCCGAATAGAAATTACCAAATCAAATCCGATCGCACCTGATTATTCCCTTAGCGGCGCTTCTGGTTTTCGGGTGCAATTTATCACATCCCTGACACTGGGCCTCCCGTTGAAATGTAAGCTGCAAATTCACGGCATTGTAGGGCCAAAATCTCCCTCCCATCAGCACTTGTCTTGGCCATGTCCCAGCGAGAGGAATGCAGGGGACAAAAGGCATTTCGGTCGACCATGGTCCACATGGCGGATACGGAATGCGGAGTAAGCAGCACTGGTAAGGGAATGCTAGGTGGTCTTGGGCTTGGCAGGCTGCGGTTCTTTGGTCCCTTGTCCCTGGTTCCCTGTCCTCCGCTGCTCCTGCTGCTGCTGCTGCACATTTGTTAGCAGCAGTAGAAATTAAAATGTTTACACAACCGAATGCCGACGACGTTTCAGCATTCAGGCGCTTGTGTCCTTCAGCAGCAAACATTATCCTGCCACTGACGTGGCTCAGGAGACACCTTCGGCCCTTGTTCTTCTTGCACGGAAATAAAAATTTACAAAATGCAGATTATTATAGAGTTGAAATACTATGTATAATTTAAGGTTTAAGAGTGCAGGAAAATAGGATAGGAAATAGTCTTTTTACGAAGCCTGTTTATATTGTAAATTTAAGTTGAGTAAAACAAAAATTCTCTTATTTTTTAATAGTTGACTAATGGCTTTAGGGCACTTCCTTCCTGCTGGCATTTCCCTTTCTTCTAGTTTTAAATTTAATGTAACTCTTTCGTGAATATACTCCCATTTCCCTCAGTGCAGACAGAACTAGGTAGGCCCATTCAGCACTCGATGGTTGCTGGGCATTTGGAAGTCGGAGCGACACACGTGAATGGGGTGTCGCATGTTTGGAGTTTTCATTTAAATGCCCGAACAAAGGCGCAGTTGAATCAGCAGCAGGAGCAGCAGGAGAGTCGCCTGGAATCGCCTCGCATTTTAAGCGCAATTAGTGCCAAGTGGCGAGGGCCAAGAGCCAGGGACCTTGCCAGGCATTTACCTCATTGCACAAGGACACATAACTCAGTGCGGCCAAAGGGGAGTAGGAATGCGTAGCTGTGTCCTGCGGGAGGAGGATATGGCGCAGGCGGAAGACAGCCGTTTATCCCCTGCGGGTTGCGCTTATTTATTCGCTTTGCGTAATCTTAAGCACCTGACTGCCGCAAGTGAAATCTCCGTCAGCCGCAACTTAACACCGTTTTAATCTGCCATTTGGCACCACTTCCGTGAGCCCCTTGCCGCAACTTCCGCCCGGAGCCTGGACTCCGGACCCGGACCCGGACACCGAACCCGGACCCGGGGACTCCGCAGTCCGCACTCCGCACTCCAGACTCCGGCCGGGAAAATAACATTATTGCAGGCAACTTCTTAGCGGCAGTTTGTTGGCTAAAGTGCAGCTGAATATTTTATGAACTCGGCGAGCACTCCGTCTCCACTTCAACTGCCCACTCCACTGCGTCCAAGGACGCCTGCCAGGAGCACGAGCAAGAAGGAGTTATAGCAGGAGCGACAGATCTCGCGGCACCGACTTGTCGCATAGAATATGTCAGGGCCACTAAATAAATAAGCCTTCGCTGATGCACAAATGGCCATGATGGATAAAAGAGGGCTAAGAATAATCACTGATGGGTGTGGTGTCATATTTTTTACCCAGGTAAAAGTACCATATACATATCTCTACGAAGAGATGATATTCAATTACATTAGATATTTGTAGTAACACGCTTGGTTAGAGTCAATCTTAAATAAAATTCACCACAAGCCAATCACATACATTAACATTTTTCTCCTTTAAATATTTCACGGCTACGAAAAATACCTAAACTTACACAGGAAATCCCAAGGAAAAATCCGTCTGAGCACATACTTTGACATTCAAATTGAATACGAGCAAATGCAATGCTACAATTCTGAGATTTAGTTGCAAAGGATGGGTAGGGATATGAACAGGACTCCCCACTCGATGGCTGCGTTCTGTTTCTCAGTGTTTTGCATTTAAATAAGTTTCTACTGCAGCAATCGGAAAAGAAAAGCTTATGCCAGCTACTTACCTCACATTTTGCCAGTAAATTCACAAAAAAATAAATGTAACAATTTCTAGAAGACACATTTAGGATAGTTGTTCAGCAAAGATTGTGCTTTAAATTGTAGTGCTGCAAAATGGAAAACTAAGGGAACGATTCAATTAAATATTTCACAGGTTGCTTCAAATTCACATAATAGGAAAATACATGAAATCAAATGTACAAGAGCAAAACGATAAATAAATAAGAATAAATGCCTGATAACAGGGACTTTTCCGACAGAGATTAAAGGCTTGCAGCGAATGAAAAGTCGGATGCCTTTGAGCCAACGAACTACTGTTAGTTAATTTCAGTTTTTGCTCTGGGAGACAATTCAATAAATGATTTCTCCGGCCAGGTCAAAGTCACTAAACCAGAAAATACACAAAATGAAATGTACAGCAGGCGAAAAACAAATGGCGAAACAGGCCAGCTTCCAACGGAATCCCGGCCAACTTGGGCCCCCATTCCCGGTGATTTATTTGGAATTCACTTTTGGGACTCACTCCGCAGCTCGCTTATTTGTCTTTGTTTGCTGGCCTGGCCCTGTTCCCACCCACTCCACTCTCTCCTCCACTCCACTTTTGCTCCCACTTCGTCTTCTTCTACTTTGTTATGGCCGCCAATTGAATTTGGTTTTATTGCATTTATTGTGGTGGCTGCGTCTGCTCCTTGTTGCTGTCGCTGGTCGCTGGTTGCTGGTTATTGTTAGCCGGTCGACTGACCTCAGTACATTATCTCTAAATAATTTATGTTTGTATACATTTTAATTTAATTTATTTGTCCGATCCGGAATATTTGTTCATTTCACTTCTATTCGTTGCCGGGTCCGGTGGCTGATGTTGCTCGGATGTTGTCGGCTCTGGTGTTTGACCAGCAAACAGAGGGCACATAATGTATAGATACGTATACGTAATACGTAAGTGGGCGGGGGGGGGGAAAGCCAATATTGATTGAGTAGCCGCAACGTTGACCCGCTTCAGCAAATAAGTAAGATATCGTAAAAAGGCCGGGATGCCGTGTAATTGCCGATGTTATGAATGTGAGTGTGCTCGCCCAGATATATGGTCAGATAGTTTTTTATGTCCCGAAGATTGTTTCATTCGCCGCTCTCCCTTTCGCATAATGGAAATTGCACATTGGAGATTTTCACATTCGTTTCGATTGATATGAAATAAATTACCTCATGGTGTCGTAAATTCCAAGAGAGAAACTGTACTTCGAAGGAGATCGAAAAATAACTATAGGTATGTTTATGATTTTTATTTCGAATTGGTCATTGGGAAAGGGAAAAGAATAAATGATATTCTTTGAATTTATTTATTTATTAACCTGACATACAAAACTGTCTTCCGATAGTACTGTATCCACATATCAACAGCTTCCTCATACATTAGACTCCTACATTTTCCAGATTCCCTTAAGCCGCATTAGTTGATGGAAATATCAAGGCTAAAGCTTGCAAAAACATTCATCATCGCCCAAAACTACGGATAAAGCTCTGTAAAAAACGGAATTTTTAAAATGCTTTGTCCGGGCTTGTCAGTTGGCTTGTATGTAGATTGAAAGCAAACGCAAATTGAAGAACAACTTCAGCATGTGCACATGCAGGGCTTAATGAGATGAGTTCTGCCAAGTGGCGTGTGTAATGTGACAGGGGCGTTGGCGCGGGGGGGAGCAGGAGCAGCCGGGACAGCCGTCGTCTGGCTGCCGAGGAACAATAAAGCCCGGGGCCATTATCAACGAGGGCCCAGCAAATGTGACAATGCGAATGACACAAAAGCGCAACTGGATTAGCATCTGCCAGTCGGTGTCTCGATTCCAGTTTCCGCTTAGTCCCCTATTCATCCCTAGCCCTGCCATCCGCCCGCCATCCATCGTTCCATCCGATTCCGCACTTCCTCTAAGGGTAAGTGGGTCAGATTTCGCCTACCGACAGTGGGAGGGGTGGGTTTCAACGGGAGACATTTTTTATATAATAATATTAAGTTGTGCAGATATACATTAAATTAAATACTATATTTTTCTTTATTACAATAAAATTTTTGTAATAAAAAAACCTTAAATAACCTGAACAGTTTTGCTGAAGTATTTAAATTTAAAGACATGTTTTACACTTTTCCGTTAGAAAAATAAGAAATTCAACTCCTTGAATAAGTAGATAGTTCCTTGAACCCATTGCCAGCCGGATGTTTCTGCCCATTGTACAACTTTTACATTGAAAATTTAACAACACTGGCGCAATTGTCAAATGCAAATGTAGCCTCGACTTAACGAAATAAAAAACAAGCTGCATAAAATAAAGAAGCGCAGAACTTCATCTCCGTCTCCAGCTCGGCTTGTCCTGGTAATGACAAACTTGTTTTCCGAGCACTCACACTTCGAAGGTCTCGAACCCGGGCCTGGCTGGGATTCCGGAAATCTTGGCATGCACACAGGGATTATGCATATTTCGTCAGTTTGCCGGAGCAACTCACTTTGCATGTCTCGCTGGGCAAATGGAATTCTGATGTATTGCCTTTGTTTTATTAGCCCGCTCAACTATTTATTTCACGGAGCATTACTAGACTGGGTGAGTGTGTTGCGTTTTAAGGTTTATGTGTGCGAATCATATTTCGCACTCTCCGGAAGGGAGGGTGATTTGCATAAGCATAAAGTCCACATCCTCCAGGACCAGCTGCCAGCTACCGTATGTTTGTTTGCCCAGCAGCCGCAAGGACGCCAGCCCAGATCCAGCGTTAGTGTAAGTCTCAGATTCGGTTCTAGTTCCCATGGACACCGAAAAAAATAAAACAAAAGTCATGTTAAGTTGTTAACAATTTAAAATAAAAATATAAAATATATAAAAGCAAAAAGTCCAGAGAATGCGCATTTACAAAATATGGCTAACCTGAATTTAAGCCAGGAAACACCACTTTATTCTGATATTAAAATTATATATTAACATTTAAAGTGTTGACGCCCATTTGAAATTGACATAGTTTCGGTTCTGTGCATGGACTTCTGGGCTGGCCTGCTCTGGGCCAAGTTTATGACTTTGCAAATTGTCGTAAACTTGCCAGCGGAGTTTGTGTTACATTCGGATTACGGCAGCAGCCGCTAACCTTAAGTCAGTTTCCATGTCAACAAGCCACAGTGTTAAGTGCTCCGGATGGCCAGCTCCGAATGGCAGTGTCCTTCCCGCATCCAATGGTCTGTAAACAAGTTGTCACCCCGCCAGGACCCTCTGGGCAGCTACGCCGTATCCACCAGGACACGGACCCTCCAGCCCAATCCACCGCATTGGCAATTAGTGATTGCTGTCAGTGGCATCAGACTCAGTGCAAACAACACCGTTCTCACCCAATTCCAAAGCCCAATTCAGTTGCGTTTCGCCCATGAAACCGTAATTTATAACGCTTTCCATTTGCTTACGACTGCAATGGTTTTACGCTTGGAAATTGCATAATGGTTGGTAATGGTTTGAGCCTGGAATTGTGTATCGGAAACTACATACGTTTATGTCTTTATGACTCGTAGAAATTTAAGAGCAAGAAAGACGTAAAACGTTGCTTGTAATATATAAGTTAACAACACCAAGGTTAACGGCGAAAAAAGCACAGCAGCGGCACACGAAGGCTTACGGGAGAAGCTGGTGGACGGCGGTGATCTGTGCGAGCTAGGGTTATGATTAAGCTTTCTCTGTAAATTCAGTTCTGAACTGGCAGCCGCACAATAAAGGCATATT
>JAEIIL010024628.1:0-10856 GCA_018905715.1 Drosophila lini | reverse complement strand
CATCTTCCTCTTGCTTGTTTTCCCACCATTTTTAAACTAAGTTAATACATTTAATTTACATTCACTCTCTTAAAAAATTTTGTTTAAATTATTTTATTTTCGTTAAATATTGTAAAGACTACAGTATAGTCTGATTAACTCACCTTGATCTCATAGTAGGACATACTGTTTTGATGGTACAGCTGACCTTGCCAGGCATCGTATATCGTCTCGTTGGCCAGCAGCTCAAAGTTGATGGGCCCGGCGAAGATCACTGTGATCTGTCCAAAGATCAGAGCCAGCATGATCGCAGCATACTTTCGGGCAAGGCAAAAAAAGTGTCTTATGACATCAGAGTGAATCGTAAGGCGCAGTCACAAGTACTCACGATCCAGGTCATGCGGATGCTCTCCCTCAGAGTGGCGACGCAGCCAAAGATGGTGCTGCCGAAGAGCAGGACGCCCAGGACGATGCCCAATATGCAGGGCACTCGGATGGCCAGGCTGTGACTGAAGGCGATCAGGGCGTAAGAGCAGGCAGAGATGGTCAGTGCCGCCAGAACCTGGAAAGTGTATCAAAACGCGTTGAGTGGGGGCTATCAGCTTGGGATTTGGCGAGTGGCGATAACGATACTCACACAGCACAAAAAGTCCAACACGAAGGAGGACACCTTCAACGTCTTTGTGCCGCAGCTCATTTTGCAATATTTAATTTTTTGGGTTCAAGCACTCTCGCAGCAGAAAATCAACTGATAGACGGCACCCAAAACCAAATATCGAAAGCCAAACGGTGAGCGACGTAGTCCAAAGGGGTTTAAACTTATCGGAGAGCGCTAGGCCATCTGCCCGATAAGGGTCTCTGCCCGAACAGCTGAGGAGAGCCTTATCAGTTAGCTTAATTATTGTATTTGATAAGCACTCGAGCATAGAAATTCGCTCGATATTTGTTTGCCTCAACCTAAACTACGAGTAAAATGCGAAAGTGCTTTTAAGGCCGGACCAGGCATTGTTAAGCAGGTTTTTCAAACTAAAATGGTTAATATAATATATAAAGATGAATTAGAACAAGTATAAAATTTATTGGTCACTTGGCTATAATGTGCCTAAGAACTGAAATTTATTTTGTTATAAATTTATAAAGATAAAATAGAACATAAGATATGAAAATATTTATAGAACAAATCAAAGCATTCTTTGGGTGGAATATTTTACTCTTTTACATTGGTCTAATACATTTCGAGGCCCTAAAATTAAATTAAAAACAAATATTAAATATCATATAAGTAATTTAAAATTACAATTTTTTTTCTAAGACAATCAAGTTCCACCCCAAAGAGCGACGCGTAAATAAAGATAGTGTCCCAGGTGGGAACTTTTTATCCCATCGGATAATTCACGGCCATCGGAGCTTTTTTAGTAAATGAGATCGAAAATGGAGATCTGGCCAAACGGGAATGAATCAGTTCGATCCGGGAGCCATCGTCAGCTAGACTCTATAATCGAAATAAGTAAATAATATATTACTGTGCTATCGCTGCGCTTACAGGGCGCGGATATTCCTGCCTCGTCACCGGTATCTCGGTTGTGTTTTATTTTAACACTCTATTGCAAAGACCAGACCCAGACGCGGCCCAAGAGCCACCCGAGTTTGTTTAGCTATTTAGTATAGAAGTAACCTCCGGCGAGCGTGTTTCGGAGCGTTGAAAATTAATATCACCTACGTCATGGGTTGCTCTACGATAACGGTTAAGTTTCTAGTACTCCTTTTCAACTTCCTGTGCGCGGTGAGTAACGATAAAGGGTTTTACTCAAGTGATTTATTGAGTGTAGTCATAAACTATTTTGGTTTCTGTGATATCTTTCCAATTTAATTTGTTGCTACCGGAACTCAATTGTGCGACAATCTATGAAATCGATTGAAGAAATAAAAGACACTTGGAGTAATGCAAATAATACAAAAACAAAACAAATATAATCTATAAAAAATAGCAAGTGCAAAATATGTGTGATTGAAAAATATATGTTTCTTCCAAACTATTTTTGGCATGTGAAACTTAGTAGCTAAATATTTTAATAAATGAATTGCGTAAAATTAGAACGTAGAAAGAAGCTTTGTATTCTCGTCTTAAATATACTTATGAATATTTCATTTTATCTAAAATTAAGTCAAGAATGATAAGAATGATATGTGAAGTGAAAGACAGCATTACCTATGGCTTGCTTATATTTGCCAGATGGCGTTTTATGGAATACCCCTTTTGTTTTCGTTGATTAGTCCAGCGTTATCTAACCACATTGCGTTATTTCGAATGATTAAGTGTGTACATGGAGCTTAAAATATTCGTGGAGGCGATAGCTAGGCATAGCCAGGTGGTGTTTACTTTTTATTTATTGTATTTATGCCTCTTTCAGGTGCTGGGCCTCGCAACAATAGTGATCAATGCCTTGGCCATCAAGGATATGGCGCCCGATGGGAGACCAATTCTATGGGTATTCATCGCTGTGGGCTCGGTCGTCTTCCTGACCTCGTTTCTAGGCTGCTTTGGGGCCATCAAGGAGAGCATCTGCCTCACATGGACGGTGAGTAATCAAGTGTGGCTGGTTTTTAGATTCCCATTAATCCGATTTATTCTATAGTATGCCATTACTATGCTTGCTCTCCTGATCATCACGGTTGTCGTCCTATTTGTTTTCCGGATGCACATCGAAGGGGCCGTCACTGCTGAGGATGAGCTAAATCTCGCCTGGGCAAAGCAAAAGAATGGCACTGATGCCATGTCTGAATACCAGAACCAAGTAAGTGTTAGGGCAAGTAGATTTGACGATCTAAAAAGACTTTAGTATCTTAGAAACTCCATTAATCCATGTAGACATTTCTAAAGATCAAGATTTAAAGTAAACATAAATTTAGTAGCGTAAGATTCAATGTCAAATCTTATAATTATCTCTCAGTTTGTCAAAGTCTAGTTCAGTTTTAAGCTCAAATATCAAGGACCTTGGCCCCGATACTAACCTATTACTTGCAGTTCCATTGCTGTGGTACCAATGGAGTCAAGGATTATACCATCGCCAATCTAACTGTTCCCGAGAGCTGTTTCGATCACGATAAGGCCTACACTGTGGGATGCCTGAAGGAAATGGAGACCTTCTTCGACGGTCTCTGGCAGGGCCCAAAGATTGTTGTCTGGATACTGATGGTCATTGAGGTCGGTTCTATAATTATTATTTTTACGTTCATTTGGTTTATCAAACTAATCTTTTTTCAGATCGCTTCCTTCACATTCTCAACTATTCTGGGGGTGACTTTAAGAAACGAACAACGTCGCTACGGCTACTGAAGTATAAAAACCAGTAATACTAAGCTAGAAGTAACTATCTGACTGCATAGTATATTTATATTTTTTTAAATTTATTTTGCACTTTTTATACATTGTCAAATAAACTTGTAATATATGAGGTAAAGATGAGGTCACTTATTCTTTGTTCGACTTTGATTAGTTAGTTATCGCTAATGGCTTATCTTTGATTTCTTTAAGTTTTACCTGTAACTACTGTCAGTCACAATTCAAGAAGCAGTCGAAATGGAGTGCAATTTTACTTCGATGAAGAATTGGCTTTTAGCCGTCGAGTATGGACTTTTGATGGTAAATTTCCTAGGGATTATCGTTTTTATAACAAATTTGTTAAAGACTTCTTGTGATTTCTAACTAGAGTCCCTAATTCCCAGCTGTTGACTGTAGTCATTTTGCTAGTTGGGATTCCCAGCTACATTGATGTAGGTACAGCTGTGCGAATCAGTTACTACTTCCTGGCTCCCATGCTGGCGATACTCTTTCTACTGCTCGTCGGCACTATAGTAATCCATTCAAGGACACAAGGACCGAAGAAACCAAAGCTGAACCTGTCTCGGCTCCTGGTAATGCTGGTGGTCTTTGGTCTACCCTTGATTTTCAGCTTTAAAGTTATTCAACACCACAAATCAAGCTGGGAACTTTTGTCCAAGGCATGGACCGAAATAGGTGGTCTCAACCAAACGGAGTTGCTGTTCTCCTGGCAAGAGAAGGTTTATGTTTACCCATTCTTCCTATTTTTTTGTTTTTAAAACATATAATATTATTTTAGGGCAACTGCTGTGGAATTATGGGCCCGTATGACTACCTAAGCAAGGGACTGGATCTACCCGAAAACTGCTTTAATTATAAAGAAAGCGAAGTAAAAGTGAAGGATGGCTGCTATAAGGTTTTCAGGGACGATGCATTCATTGTTTACTATATAATTGTACTGATATTTGCGGTCTATTTGGTAAGTATAATTTGTATTTAATCGTTTGAAAAACTATATTCATTTATATTAAAGATGGTAAAAATATCACGGAATTTATGCGAGTGGAGAGCGGACCTGGACGACTCTAAGGTAAAACGCAGGGCATCAAATGACCCCCTACTTTAATATGGACTTACTTATTATGGTGTAATTATTTCTTTTGTTTAACCAACTAATAAATGACTAATCGAAGCAGGTTTCATAGTTCATTAATTAGTCATTAATTAGTCATGATTCGTCATTTAAGTGGGTATGTACTGTATTTGTATTGAAGGGTGTTAAGAGGCTTCTATCTTATCAAGTTAATCCGTGCCACTTTATACTGTTGTAATTATTAAATTTAATGTATTTTTTTGATTTTTAACTATTGTTAATATATTTTAAAATTAATTTTCATGAAATAATATTGTGGAATTAAAAAAGCGATCACTAATTTGATGTAACTTCTCTAGGACTCGTATCGTTTTTCGATTATGATGGAAAAGCGCATCCGAATCTTAAGAAATTGCTTTTAGTTAACAGCTACGTAAATTATATTATAAATTTAAATATAATTTTGTAAAAGGCAAAAGGAAGAACCCTTTAAATTAATTTATAGATTTAATTTAATTAATATAAGCAAATCTCTAGTTTTAAATAGAACTGGTCAAATAGATGACATTCCAAATCGAAGGAGATTTCCGTTTGTGTAGCTCAGAACCGTCCCGGTATGGAATATGCTTCGGAAGGCTCAACCAAAATATTGTTTATGAACTCAATTTATTGGTCAGCTAATTTGATATATATGGTTTCTTGGACACGCGATCTGCTTGGCATTTCTATTTCCGCTCATCCCATTTCCATTTGGAAGCTATTTAGTTTGCATGGGGCGCGTCGACAGTTGGCAACCTGCAATTTTAATTGCCAAACTGTCTGCCGGAGTCAGGCGATGTGTGTGTGTGCGGGTGAGAGTGTCTTTGTCGGATTGCAAATTACTCAAAATAAACACAATTTAGAATACATTGGCACACATTTGCTCTGTTCGACCCCCGCGCCCTGCAATTGCCGTTGAGTTGTCCCTAGACATGCTAACTCAAATCAAAGTCGCAACTAGCGCACAGTGGGAGTAAAGGGAATTATGTTCTTTAATATTTAAAATATTTGGATTATTATTTTATAATATTATGAAACATGTTTCATTACAAGTTTTATTTTGATTTGTATTTTTTTGATCAGCAATAATGATTAAAATTGAGTTATATTATAAAAATCAATGATAATTATTATTTTTGATAAAAATTTAAAACTCATATCTTAATTTAAAGGGGCTTATGCACTTTTTTTGCCAAATTTGTGGTATATCCTTAAAGAGGACATCTGAAGGTTCAATTGTATGCTAAGGGCTTGCAAGTTGCCACACCCCCAACCGCCTCTCAGGAAATTAACAAATTAGTTTTATTTTTAGTGAAAAAACTAACCTGGCTGATTTTAGCTGTTTTAAGTCGAGCGCTTAACTGGATAATTTAGTGATTACCTACACTCAGTTCTTTATTTATATATTTATTTAATTTAATTTATTTTATTTTGGGATTTTCTTTCCTTAAGCTATCAGAGCCTTTGACAGTGAGGGTATAAACTAACCCATGATGAACCTTTTGGTAACTTCCTGTTAACTTTCGGGAGACATGTTTTAGAAGAATTTATCTGTATTAATCTTTAGATTCTAATTTATTAAAATGTTTCAATGGACAATGTTTTTCTACCCATGGTGGTGCCTAGCTAACGAGTGACATGAGGAGCATGTGCTGCCCCGGGTCGTGAGCCAATCACCATCAAAACGTACACCTTGTTGGCGCACTCAGCTCAACCCTTTCACCTCTCACCGGAGCCTTCTGGCCCCGTGGCTTTTGCGCTTTTATGCTTGGGAGCTCCCGGAGCCAGAGACTTTAGCCAGTTTCATTTGTGAGTTTCGTTCGTGCAGTTTCGCCGAAATTTCCACCGCCGCCGGCTGCGCCAAAAGTGAAGCATAAGTTCAGGCGCCGCTGCCATGAGTCGCATGCAAGCGTAAGTTCTATGCAAATGTTCGCGGGTCGCGTGCACCCAGGTGCTAATGAGTTGGAACCCACTACGCGTGGCGCCCCCGTCATCCTCCATCCGCCACATAATTGCGGAGGGGCGGCGGAACAAATTGCTTAATTTGTTTAGCTGCTGTTTAATTTTCACCAACCAAAATATGTGTATGTGTAACTCGCGATTGCGAATTCCTTGTGCATTTGGCATGCGTGAAAGGGAGTTTTGTGTTTTGTTTGGTAATTAGTTTTACCCGGTAACTGGCTCGGGACTCATGATGGGTTTCGGTTGTTTGATTACTAATTTATGCGTGCAGGAAAATCAATGGGTAATCCGAAACTGATTTATTTGCATCGATCAGATTGGTGACGGAATTCAAGACTTGTCATCGAAATTGGCGTTAATAAAAGTGGCCAAGAGCATGTATTAAAAATCCTCACTTGGAACTATTTATAGTATTATTGGGTTCATTTCTACTGATTTCAAGTTTGAAGCGATTTCCGCACTGCAGTAAAAGTTTATAATCGTAGTAAGGGTGGAAAATTGGAAAAAAGGAAAGCAAAATATCTAAATTTAAAACAAAGTTACATTTTTCGTATTAGTCTGCATAAACAGTCTCGGTTTAATGATGTTCTTAAAACTATATTACAAATGTTTTCCTAATTAACTACATTTAAGGATCCCTTAATTATTAAAAGAAAAATATTAAAAATTACTGCAACCACAAATAAGATGTTAATTCAAATGTGGAATATCGAAATTATATACACAATGTTAACTTCTTTTGAGAGACATTTATATTTTTAAATCATTAAAACTATTTTCTGCTATGCTTTTAATTTTTTTTTTGGCTGAAATAAACATTATATTATAAATATATAACTTAACCTTGCTTTAAAATTCAGACTTAAAAAGTATTTACGAGAAAATAAACAACTTTAATGAAGTCCTTAATTATAAATTGTTAAAATTTGAGAATAAAATGTATGGTTTAGATTCAATTATAATAGCAATGATACGGATTTAATAATTAGCTACTTTAAGTGAAAAAATAGATAAGTTTACACTTGAAGCACTGTGCTAAAATATGGAAATAACGTTAAAAAATTAACGAATTCTACAGAAATATTTTCTATTGGTAAATGATTAAAAAAGTGTTTACTCAGTATAAAAAATGTGTATGGATAGATTGTGAGAAAAAAGAACAATATATAATAACTAAAATCGGGCTAAAATGGGTTAAATAAAAAAAAGAGAGGAAGCTGCAATACCACAAAATTTTTTTCCCATTAATAGAGTCTCATTGAAGACAACATAGTAAATAAGATGCGCTACCCTCATCAGGAACATTTCCTGTTTAAATAAATAAATAGTCTTTAGTGCCACTGGTAAAATAATATACATTTTAAACATAAAATCAAATAAAGGAGCACCTGCCGAGACCGTCTTTAATTCCACTGAAATTCCCAATACCCTTTCACGCCTCTCTTCGTGCGATCTTATTCAAATGCCCTGTGCTGTTCGTGCTTCGTCCTGAAAGCCGACTACCATGCCCTACCCCAAGTGCTCCGCCGTCGAATGCTCAATCCCCTTTTGTTACCCGGCCACTTGTCTCGGCCATTTGGGAACAATGGCAAGTCGTCAACTCAGCGCTTCGTGCACGTGACTTGACAGTTATTTCAATTTAATAACTTCATATATATAGGGCTGCGGATAGTGTGTATCCAGATGCATGCCGATAGATTAAAGTTGGCGGGCCAACGCGAAGTTGGCATACGCTGCCGTCGGGCCAAAGTTTCGCGATAAAAGGTAATCAAAGTGCTTGAAAGTTCGCGCCCAGGCCCGAAGACACTCACCTGGCCGCGAAGACTGTGACCTGGTGTCGAAGAGGCGCCGACGAACCGATGAGCTGGGCCGGGGGAGTCATCAACTGCTGAGGGGAATCGCGTGCCGCCGTGGCCCGAAGTAATTTCCTCCAGCCCACGCGTCCATATGGCAACACTTTGCTCCAGACCTAGCACACATCCCTCCGAGTGGCTGGTGGCGATGACACCCACGTCTCCGCCGCCATCACCGGCTGGTTGCAATTGGAGCGCCCCGGCAGTGGATTTATGATAAGCGGCACGCAAGCCGGAAGGCCAAAGCCGAAGCTCTCCGCCGGCAATGACAGCGTGAGCTCTTCACGGGCCTTCCGACAGAAGCACCTGCTGAGCCACGGTTTTTTCCATCGGTATCTGCCATCTCTAGACCTTCATCCAGGTGGGGGCCTAAACCAACAGAGCTTCAATGAACTTTTGACGACGTGTGGACTCCGATGACTGAATGCGGGCCATGTGGCATGGAGCCATCCATTGTTAAGGACAGGCCTCGTGTCGGCATGTCGGCATGTCGCTCCCGCTCAACGTTCGAGGTTCGACGTTCGACGTTCCTGTCAGTGTGCAGATAGCTTTGCTCGGTGTTTGTTTTCCCGCTGCCGGCTGCCAGACGCAGCTCCGAGAATTGGCAGCAGCCCATCGGGCACAGGAGCACCATGGCCACCTGGAACACCATGAAAACGCGGTAGGAATGAAGGGATTGGGCTGTATAGTTTGGGAGTTTTGTAACCCGAAGTTATATGGGAGTGTCAAAGCAGTGTATTTCAAATCAATGTTTATAATGTATAATATTTTAAATTGATTGAAAAAAATTATTAAAAATAAAAAAATATATGTATAAACGTGGACTGCACCCTCGCAGATCTAGTGTTATGCTTGGTACCGATGTTAGCCGTCATTCTTGTATTGTTAAAAAAATAATAAATAAAATTTATAAATTTTCTTTAAAGGATAACCGCCTCGGTGCGCACCACCAACCGGATGAACGCCCTGCTCTCGGAGTCAATGCTGAGCAGGCGTCGGGCCGCCCAGAATCCGGAGGGCGAGGCGGCTGCTGGTGAGGGTGGGGAGCTGCAGAAGGAGAAGCCGAAGAACGACTGGCAGTTCTTCCACACCAACTTCAATATGGAGCGGGCCCTGAAGATTATCGAGGACTGCATCGAGGAGCGGCTGCTGTGGGATCGCTTTAGCCGCAACTACGACTCCTGGCGGGCGCTGCAGCTGGTCGAGGGCCTGGCGGCCGAGATTCGCGACAGAGTCAAGAAGCTGAACCATAGGCGGTGAGTCTTAAGCTGATTTAAAGTATCATAACCTGTGAGTTTGTCCTTAGCCACCGCATCGTCTGCCTGTTGTCCATCGTGGAGAAGCAGAACCAGGGCATCTACCAACGGATGTGCCACCTGATGGACGAGAAGCGGGACAACTTCACCCAGCTGGTCTTCGAGCGGCCCACCTACTTCATGATCGTGGTGCTCTATCTGGTTTACAAGGATTAGGCGTCCTGCTTCTCTCCTGTTTGTTAATTACTGTTGTTAGGCTAAGTTAGGTGTTGATCCGGAAACGGCATTAGGTTATGGAAAAATAAAAACGCACAAAAAAGTGGACACCACTGCGTCCTCAACTATAGGCCCCGGCGAGATTCGAACTCACGATCTCCTGTTTACTAGACAGGCGCTTTAACCAACTAAGCCACGGCGCCGTTGTAGCATCGGCCGTTGAACTACCCAATTCGAGCAAAAGTTTCCTCCCTGAGTGTTCTCTATCGAGTTGGAAGTCAATTTGGAAAATTAATATTGGTTCAGTTGTTTCGAGTCGAAGATAAACAATAAGAGATACGCGTAGGTTCTTGGCAACTCTTGAGATACAAGATGGCACATAGTATGGGAAAGCTTTTTCTACGCATGTTCTGTTATACATAACTGTAGGGATAAAAGCTTTCAACAGTACTAAAAGCTTTAGCAGAACTGTTATACTACCGTTATCTTTAGACTGAAAACTTGGGAAAAATGCAATAAAGTTTTCTTACTTATTATTTTATAAATGGGTTTACTACTACCATTTTTTTTCTTTTTTATCATTTATCTTTTTCAAATTTCTATCTTTATTAAATTAATTATAACATAATTAAGAACAAAAGGCCATTTTTTGCTTAAAAATACTAAACTATTTTTAAACCAGCCATAAAACATTACTTATCTATATTGTTTATTTAATTTAAATACTTTTCAATCATATTTTTTCTTTATATAAATAAGCTTTTCCTTCCCCCTTAGTACTTTCCAGAAAAGCTATCCCTTCGTAGAAGCTTTTCCTTTCGATTTCTCGGCCGTTGAAATAATAATAATTCCCAGATTGTAATGATTATTGAAACAATTATTGACGCAATTGAAACGCTAATGGGTTACAGAGCGTCAGCTGGCAAGTAGAACCATAAACAGCCATTAGGAGCACAGAGTGTAGCAGTAGCAGGGGCCACAGAGGGTTAAAATGTGCACATTGTGGTTAAAATAAACGAGAAATACGGAAGGAAAAATATGAACAACACCCTGCAGCACCAGCACCAGTGCAGGGTTAGGCCCCGGCGAGATTCGAACTCACGATCTCCTGTTTACTAGACAGGCGCTTTAACCAA
>JAEIIL010024622.1:0-12816 GCA_018905715.1 Drosophila lini | reverse complement strand
ATGTTTACAGTTTGACAGTTACAGTTTTACATTCCCAGCTTTACATTTTCTCTACATCTAGGAATCGCTTCTATGGCAGCTATATGATATAGTTGTCTGATTCTTATATAATTTATACCAAAATTCTAAAAAATTAAAAATATCTGAGAGTAGATGAAAATTCGTTGAAAAACAACGAAGTTTAAATCTTTTTTCTATTAATTTCCCGATCGTTCCTATGGCAGCTATATGATATAGTCGTCTGATTTTTATAAAATTTATTCCAAAATTTTGAAATAATATAAAATGGCCATATTTCAAAAATGAGCAAAGTTATAATTTTTTTTCCAAAAATGTATCGAACATTTGTATGGCAGCTATATGATATAGTCGTCCGATCCGGNNNGTTCCGACATATATAGCAGTGAGAGTATACAGAAGACTATGTGCAAAGTTTCATTCAGATATCTCCAAAACTGAGGCACTAGTTTGCGTAAAAATGGAAGAATGGACAGACGGACATTGCTAGAAAGACTCGGCTGTTGATCCTGATCAAGAAATTTATAGGGTCGGTAGGTTCACTGCGTTTCAAACTTCTGACTTAAATTAGAATACCCTGCAGGGGTATAATAAATATTGATTTATACCTAAAATTTAAGTTTCAATAATCTATAAAGGAAAGTAGATCCCACATTCTAGAACCATTAACAAGGATTTCAAGAAAATGGTTTTCCCAAATGACAAAATATAATATTTTTATTGGATTTATATGTACAATTCCTTAATTTAACGCAAAAAACCTTTTTATATCCTTTTTCATGAAAGTAATTTACAATTTGCTCTTGAAAATGAGAGTTGTACCAAAACCCAAAGCCTTGTGCATTCCTAGTAATACCTCTGCTACTTAGATACATAAAATTTAAACGATTATTTTTAAAGTTATATCTAGCGTATAACTTTGCCATATAACAAAGATGATTTGATATATTTTCGAAATTATATCATATAATTTTTAGCTGCGAATGCCTGCCAAAAACAAAATGCAAAAGGTCAAAGGTGGGAAGGACTGCCGCGGCACTCCACCGAAAACACGAAAAACGTGTGCCACAAACAACCAACAACACCTGAACAAAGTTGTCTCGACTGGCAGACAGCGGCGACGGCAACGATGACGACGCCACTGCCAGAAGCGAAATTCAAAAAGCGAAACTGGAAAACTTTTGCAGGGAAACTCAAACTTTTTATTTGCATTTTTTCATATTTTCCAAGATGCGAGGCGAGATACTTTCGCTGCGGAGCCAGCAGCCTGCATGTGTGCGAGTGTCTGTGGGTCCGGCCTAATTAAAACGATTGTGGTGTTGATGTAATTGCTCGCAAATGAGTAGTGCTCCTGTGGCAGCACCGAATTAGCAGCACTTCACAGGTAAACAACGACGGCAGGTAAGTGGTCGGAATTAATCGGCACGAGAACTATGCATTGTCGCCGTCAAAAGCCCCTTTCAATTAACATTTCAGCCTCAATAATTCGCCCGATTGTATTTATTGAGGATGTGCACTCACACATAAGTATAGGCGTGTGTATAATCACTTTTTACGTATGCTAGGCGGCTGCTGCCATTATCATTTTTCATGCTGTCTGGCCGGATTGTTGTTGGCCACTTATTGCTAGCATCTGTCATACATCGCAGACATCCTCGAGTGTGTGTATACAAACATCCTTCCATTTCTGCCTCGTTTGTTTACTCCAGCTTGGCAGTCTCAGGTTTCCTTTTCTTATTTGTTATTATCCATAATTCAATTTATCATTATGTGTTCGTTATGATTTCTTTGAGGTTATATAAAGGCTTCTTCAGATTGGCATTGGCTGATTGTCGTTGTTGGCCAAAGTTTTACGGCTGAATTGATTATTTAAATGCCTCAGTTGGGGGAATTTAGTGGTGATGATTCTGGAGTTTGATTGATTTAATTATTTATTTAGTATGTAAAATTGATTCTATCATTTTATTATTTATAGTATATATCTTTTTTGTGTACCAAATTCATTTTATATTTGTTTGATCTACTTTTATATATATTTTTATTACCTTTAGACTTTATTATTTGATTATTAAAAATGTGGTAGTTTTTTGGTAATTTATCTTGAAAAACGGCTATTAATTTTGATGTTTATTTTTTCGGCCTTTGAAATTTGCTTTGTAATGCACACTTGCCATTCAAAGTAGTTGACGGTATGATTTAAAAGGTTCGGCTTTCGATTGGATTTCTTTTGATTATTGATTAATTTTATATTGTGTTGTTGTTTGCGTTACTTTTGCACATTGCATTTGTCACTCAGGACGAGTCCACGGTGCTTGGAAGTCCGCAGCTCCGCCCTTTGGCTCCTGGATTCCTTACCTGCAGGGCATGGGCTCGGGCACGGGCATGTCTGAGTGACAATTGCAGGACCTGGGATCGGATTGTTGTGGTCACCTTGATACGGCTGTGATTGCAATTCCATATTACATTTGCACTGTAATTTTTGCCTTATTTATTCTGCACGAAACTCCCACCGCACCCAGCCAGTTGGGAACGGAATCAATTATTAACCGCATTCCCTCTGCACACAACTATCTTGGGTGGGCGTTCAACTCGAGTTTTCGCCTTGCGTATCGCCTGTTATTATTTTATTCTCTATTGGTATTGCTGCGGACGAGTAGAAAAACGGTAGAAATTCATATTTTATAGGCGCGGACGCGTCGCGGACTGCAGCTCCCGAGCTGTGCTGGGCTGTCGGCTGTCGAGCGACGGGGGCGACGGAGGGCAGGAGCCAAGCCAGCAGGAGCCAGCAGGAGACGCGCACTGACGGGCACAACAAAAACACGACTGAGGCCGCCCAGCGGCCACCAACGAATAACGAGGCGAAATTGAAAGCGAGCGCCGCCACCGATGGCGAATGCGAGTGCGAATCGGACTCGTTTTCGGCTGGCTTCAGTTTCAGTTTTCCGCATTCAGGATTCAGGTTGAACGAAATTGAAAGCGCTGGCCTCTGCCGAAGTGGGTCTCGCTCGTCAGCAGCAGGAGCGCCCAACAGTTCGCGAGCAGCAGGCGCAGCTGAAGGCATGTAAACAAAGCCAGGACGAAGCTCGGCCAGGTAGGGAGCCGATATGAGGGGACACGAGCCGAGCGAGCCGAGATGAGCCGAGTGCAAAGCCAGCGAAAGCTCTCTCTCGCTGCCGCTCAGCTGTGCGTGGGCGTTGCAAACAGCTGATAGCAGCTGTCGCTCTCTGAGCGCCTCTCTTTTGGCCTAATTTGCTGACATTGCTTAGACACTGCAGGAAATTGGGGTCGTTTGAAAAAGGAAACCCAACTTCCAATGTCGAATAAGATCAAATTCTTTTTAAAGAATAACAAATTTAATGATAAAGAATAAAGATTACTTGGAACTAGATAAAAAATAGTTCCAATGACATCATGTATTTTTTAATTTTAATTTAAAAATTTTACAAGTTTTTTTAGGAGTGATATACGAGTTTCGCTCAGTGTAAAAGCTCGCTGACTCGGACGCACACACTCAACTGCACTCCGTCGTTATCCTAGCTGACATAGTAAACATGACCAAAATGCATGTTCCCCAAGGTGCCAGCGTATCTGTGAGTGGGTGTGTGTGTGTGTGCGAGTGTGCGGGGGTAAAGCCGCATTTGACGTGCCCGTGCCACATTCATTTGCATATTTGAGAGCGTTTTCTGGCTTACGCGTGAAGGAGGCGGAGGGCTGGACCGCACACGCCGAAGTCTCATGTGTAAGGCATAGATAAGTTCAACTTAATTAAAGTTTCAGGCGGGACAAAACGTCGGCTGCTTGGTTTTTCGGCTCTTTGTTACATAAATTATGACAATTGGCCATGCGACTTACAGATGCACCCGAGACCTTGCTCATTTGCCCCATCCTCATCAGGGTAATCGCCAGGCAGCGCCATTGTTTTATTATTAATGCCACCCACATCGTTTGTAAATAAATCTCTGTAAGCTCCAATGTATTTCTGAATTTTAGATCAGGGCATCGGGGATTGGTCAGGGGAAGGAAGTGTGCAATAACCCGAGGAATAGGTTAAACGTAATTAGCTCTCAAATCCCCGAGGCCTCAAGAGCTCTACATAGTTACTCGGGTCAAGTTTAGCCTCTTTTAAAGTCAAAGGCGGGATCAGGAGGTTTTTATCGAGTTCCCCAAAATTAGCACTGTTGATTTACCAGTATATACTTTAGCTTAAAAATGTTTCCTTACGGAGTAATGTTGTATTTATAACTTGAATGCCTGCCATTAAAAGAAACCGGAAAGAATAGTAGCATACTTATGCGGGTGAGCCGGGAGAGTCGAATATTTTGTACTAAAGCATAAAATTACAAGACAAAGTGAAAGGTTTACAAACTCCTATTGCGGGGTCACTTTTCCCTATTATTTGCCAATAATATTCTAAAATCTAGTAAACACGGAGCCACAGATACTCTGAGTTGGTTGCACTTCAGTCTTCCGTTGTTTATTCCAGTGAATAGTTTGATCAATTAAAAGTTCTTTTGATTCAGTCCACGTATGCACTTGATATAATTGGTGCAGTTAGAAGGCCTCGTTGTCATCGTCATTTTCGCTATTGTTTTCCGACGAGGCGACCAAGTCCAGCAGTGCCCTGACCTCCTCATCGTCGACCATTGGTTCCCTGATCAAATTGTGGGGGAAGGGATTTATATCTCGACGCTTGACTAATTCTTGGTCCGCGCGCTGCTTCATCGTAGCTATAACTTGATGGCGAATCCGGTCCTCGTGCTCCTTTTGGGCCAAAAGGATTATGGATTTCATCTCACACTCACAGCGCTGCTCAGGAGTCAGATGAAGGGATGGATCCTGCTGGCGGCCATCTACTTCCTCGTAAGCAGCCACATGACCGATCGAATATACTGCAAACATTTTTGGTGGAATTTTAATGAAAACAAAAATAATGTTATGCTTGCGAGTAATCGAGGATTAATGCTTTTATTTCATTATGTACTTAAGGCACATTTATCAGAGTCTACTCAGTCGTTCCTAGTTTTTGTATATTAACTTGACTTTGTTTTAATACCGCTTGAGATCTTTTCTCTTCTTCCCAAAAACCGCTGCAGTTTCGCCATCTCATACTCCTTGGCTGCCTGCTTGATAATTTCATTCACCTGCCCCCCAGTTGTGTTGGCCCGCACAGAATCCACAGTCGTTCGGCGAACCTGACTACCGTTGCCGATTTCAACATAGGCGCCAGTCACAAAATCGGTGCCCGATAGCATTGCTTTCCTTAAGATCCCAGAGAACTCCAAGCAAGTCGGCTGATTGCCGGCAAGAAACTGAATCGAACGAAAAATATTATATCCCCCAGGCCAGTCATTTTTCTTGAGTATCTATGTTCAATGAAAACGTGGAAGATATATAAACAAAACGGCAGTAAACATAAACAAGCGATGAACGCGTCAACAAGTTGGACAGCAGTACCAGTCGAAGTTTGAGATATCTGTGTAGCAAAGGGGTAAACTTTACATTTGAAAAATGAAACGGAACCATGAAAACGTGTGTTCATATATAGCTTAAAGTTTTCTTTTATTTGGAAAAGCCGGGCTTTTTAAAAGCTGTTATTGCAGGCAGACTAGCCAGTGAAAGCTGAAGGCAAAAGCTTTCTTGGTTCATGCCTTCATTATGGTGAGTTTCCTTTGCTCTATATTATTTTGATATTCTATATTCCCCACACCAGAAAATATAATTCATTTACTTATTTCCAATATTAAATGTACATATGTACGTAATAAAAAATCTAGACCACGCTCCTCAACCATTTCTTTAGTGTATTGTTTAACTTACTTTTACTATTAGATTATCATTAGTATGGAAGAAACCAGCTTTGTCATCTATCAGTGCTATCTGGAGTCGTAGTCCATTTTCGTAAAAATAGCCAACTCGAAATGTGCTAATTTGACTCGCCTCTATTAATACCATGTCAAGGCTGTGCATTAGGACTTATTGATTAGTGTAAGCGGTGTCAGCACCGCCACCCTCATTCAACCGATGCACTTAATAAATTATGAGCTTCTGCCCGCCACTGGTCAGCGACTGGTCAGTTCGTCACGCATCGTAACACCGAAATAATGAAAGGTGTCACTCGGTCCGAGAACGAAAACAAAGCCAGCCCAAAAACCAGTCCTATCAATTATGGCCAACACCAATGCCGGACAGGAATTAAAAATTCCATTTGCGGTCTGTGGTCAGGTAGAGGGGCGTGGTGAACCGTCTATACTTATAGCCCAGCTTGTCACTTAGCTTTTTATTAATCAAATCCTGGAGTTGGTTCAATTTACTTTAATTGCTTTAACGAAATCACGTGGGTGGATACCGGAACAAAAGCATAGTAATGGAAGTTTATAAACACGTGTAATTATCAAAAGCTTATCTCTTGGATCAAGGCTAAAATTATGGTACAATAACGGCTCATTCCCTATTTTAATTTAAATTTTTATTTAGTTTAAAATGTTTGTTTATTGCCAATTGAGGACTATTCGGACTATTTTTACAAATTTGTATTTCTTTAGTCAGCAGGCAGTAATTTAGTTAGTGCAACAACATTTTGGTTCTTTTTAACCAATTGTGATTTGGCACGAACAATTATTTATATTTATTATACTAGAAAGCGTGCTTAAAAGCCGTGGTTTATATAACCTATCAATTAAACCAATCATTACTTGTCACATACTTTTTAGAGACGATTGTTTAAGTTCATTTCAATTTGTAATATTCACTTAATATTTTATTATAGATCCTTTAGTTTTATCTCAGTTAACGAGGGTAATCTGAACTATTATTGTGAAAAGGGCAATGTAAACGGTGTTATTTTTTCTCCCAAAACCATTTACACGTTTATAATAAAAAGTTCAATAATTTTAGTTTTTCTTTTTACAGTAAACTTAAGTAAACTGCTCCAAAAACTTCTTAGCCGAATTCGTATGCGGTTCGGTTGCATATTTAAATTCGTATTTGACAGTCACTCACTTACTTAAATATTCGTCACAGACACGCGTCGTATACATAATATAGAGAATCAACATTCCTAATCCCAACCATGACCAAGAACAACAAACTTAGCGGCATAAAGTTGGCGCCAGTCGGAGGAAAACCAGACAGCCAGCCAGGAAATGGATGGGCGCGGCTGCCTCCCAATAGGAATTCCCGTTTTCCACTTTCCATTTTCGACGCTTTTGCACACTGAATCTGGACGTTGCACCGACTTGTTGCACTCACTTTTCCGCCGCCGCTACCATCGACGGCTGGTTCCGGCGGATCCGGCTGCAGGTTCAGCTGCGAGACCGCGGGCGTGGGCAGGGGCGTGGCCGTGGGCGGGACCACATCGCCGCCGTAGTAGTCCGCCACGCTGGGCACCAGCAGCACGCCCACCTTGTTGCGGGCCACTTGCTGGGTGGTGCGACGGTGCCGCGCCGGCAGCATCATCCTGTGGGCCACCAGAGCCATGATCGACGCTGGGAGGCGTTAGTCGATTTTTCGAGTGGAGCCCTCGGAGTGTCTAAGTCAAATCGAAGTCCTGGCGCACGCGGAACACTCGCGGAGGGCAAATCAGAGCCGCGTTTGCCTTAAGGAAATGCTCGCTGCCAACTGAAGGGCCAAAAAAAGAAAAACAAGCCGCAAACGAAAAACGAGCGGCGAAACTTTCAACGCACCGGAAAGAGGCGAACGACGAAAGGAAATGGGCGACAGCGCTCTCGCTCGCTCTCGCACACACACGACCAGTTAGTGTGTGTGAGTGTGTGCTTGCGTACTAAACGCCGCATGTTTGATGAGCGTTTTGTTGTTGCTCCTTTAACGTTAATATTAATGTCGGAATCACATTGTCTGCCTGGAGCGCGTCTGTGTGTGAGTGGCGACTGTCGTGTCTGGTGTGCGACTCGGCGAGTCCTGTCTGTGCGGTGTGTGTGTGTGTGTGTAAGTTTACCAACACGTGCACGCCACATTTAATAAACGAAAGTCGAAAAACAAGCAGGAAACATGGCGCAGATGTAATATTTGTTGTTGAAATAAAATGACGAGGAGGAAAACAAGTTGTAACATAATAAAGCATAAAAATGACACTCACGACTTTTCAATACCCTTCTTTTATAACGGCTTTTAAGTTCAAAAAACAATATTATGTCACATAAGCTAGTCACATTTTCGGTTTCTGTTTCCAAACCTGATAGGAATTACCTACAAAGCGTACTGATCAAACGGTCATTTTAATTTTTAAACTACATATTTGGTACATTCTCAAAATTGATGACCCACCACAGTGGAATTGAGAATTATGTTCTGGGTGCTTAATCACATGCTCCGGAATCGGTGCATCAGTGCGCGCAGCTACGCGAAGGACGTTAGGTTCGGCAGGGAGGCCCGTAGCCTGCTCCTACGGGGTGTGAATATTATGGCCAATGCGGTGGCCACCACCCTGGGACCGAGGGGCAGGAACGTGCTTATTGAGCAGCTACTGATCTCTCCGAAAATCACCAAGGACGGCGCCACGGTGGCGAACAATGTGCAGCTGAAGGACCGACGCTGGAACCTGGGCGCCCAGCTGCTTCGTCAGGCGACCAACAATACCAATAATGAGGTGGGCAACGGCACGACCCTGGCCACGATCCTGGCCCGCGGCATGGCCTGCCAGGGCATTCAGGCGACCCGGTCTGGTCAAGTAAACGTCCAACTGCTGCGCGAGGGCATTCTGGAGGGATCTCGGGTGGTGTGCGAGGCCTTGAGCGAGATGTCCGAGTCGGTGGTGAACATCGGGCAGGTGGAGGCCGTGGCCAAGATGGCTTTGAATGGGAACGAGCGCCAGGCCGAGCTGATTGGCGATACGATCCTGGAGCTAGGCGAGGACGGAGTCATCCTGCTGAAGGAGTCGCACGGCAGCACAGACGAGGTTAAGATTCAGGAGGGCGTGTGTCTGCCTGCCGGATACTGTTCGCCCTTCTTTGCAATGTCGGCTAACGGCGACACCCTTGAACTGAGCAACTGCCTACTGTTGCTCACGTTGGCCAAGATAGATGAGGTTAGCCAGATTCTGCCAGCCTTGGAGATGGCTAAGGTCAAGCAGCAACCTCTCCTGATTATAGCCCCGCATTTTGCCAGCGAGGTGTTGAGGGTTCTGGTCCTAAACCTCCTGCAGGGTCGTGTTCAGGTGTGTGCCGTCAAGGCCCCCGGGTTTGGCGACGAGCAGCGAGAGCAGATGCGAGATCTGGCCGTAGCGATGGGTGCCAGTCTGCTGGAGGACGCCACCTGGCTCGCAAAGCTTACAGAAGAGGACCTGGGGAAGGTTGTCTCGGCGATCGTAGATGCGAAGAACACACACATTCTGGAGCCGATCAACGCAAAAGAGGAAGATGTAGAGGGCCGGATTGAGCACATCCGTGAGCTAATCGAGGAGGCCGTCACAGACCAGGAACTAAAGAAGCTAAACACGCGTTTGGGCCGCCTGCAGGGCCAGCTGGCCACCATCTATGTGGGCGGCAGCTCTGAGCTGGAAGTAACCGAGCGGAAGGATCGCTTCAAGAACGCCCTGCTCGCAGTTCGAGGGGCCATACGTGATGGCGTTGTTCCCGGTGGCGGTTGCGCCTACCTTCGCTGCATTCCCGCCCTCCAAAAGCTGCCGGCGGCGCAAGTGCCGGAGCATCAGATGGGCAGGGAGATCGTAAGGGACGCGCTGCGCTTGCCCTGCTACACGATTGCCCTCAATGCGGGGGCGGATCCCGACGAAGTTGTCCGGAGAGTGCTCGCCGGAAGTGGAACCTTTGGGTTCGACGCGGCCAACGGGGATTTCTGCGATCTTTCTGCACGCGGGATTGTCGATCCCACAAACGTGCTGCAAGCAGCCGTCGGCGTTGCGGCGGGAATAGCCTCCCTGCTGGCCACCACCGAGGTGCTCATCACCGAACAACCGCTCAAGCGGAAAATACCGAAAAATCAAGTTACTCGGGATCTGGCAAAACTTGTTGGAATGTAAATATTTGGGGGCAAGCCTTATACCTGTACATCATCAAATTATGTGGTAAACTAACTGTTCTAACTGTTTCTAGGTTATTTTTAGTTCATGGAGTTGTGACAAATCTTAATAAAGTAGTATGTACGGTACTGCATTTATTGTGGTGAGGCGTTTATTTAATAGTATATTCATATATAACAAATCAGTTTCCAATATACTTTTTAAGCTCCCTAGATTGCTTGTTAGATTTCTAATTTGTCTGAGGTTCTGCAAGATTCAGTTTGAACTGAGTGGCCCTAATTTGTGCCGAGATACTGTGCAATGCATTTAGTCTTCTCCCACGGCTCTTTTCGTTATGTTTTTAGGAGCGCTTAAAAGTTGTCCAAGACCGTCGTCGCTCGCGGTCGGCATGGTTGACCTCTTTATAAAGAATCCCTTTGAAATTTTGCGTCAGAACGGAGCAATCTAGAGTTTGAAACAACTAATCATATGTAATGTAATGTGTAATGTAAATCTAAACAAATCTAGGGCTTCCCTAGTAGCTAGTAGTCGTTAAAAAAGTTTTTTTACGATAGTCTCCTTCGGTTGTTTAAGAATTAACAAAAATTATGTATTATATAGTCCCTTAATTGATATTTTAATTACAAATATTTTTCATTGTGTATATTCATAATCCTGGTTAGACAGCCCATAGAAAAAGCGCAAACCAAAATAAAGGCGAGCAGTGTACTCATATTTGTGGTTATTTTATGGCTTGTCTCCTTGTCGAATCCATAACATGAACTCATACGAACACGCGTGCCGCCGCGCTTGATAGACACAGAGAAAACTCCTGGCCTGGCCCGCTCCACTCGATGTCCTTCGGCTCCTGCTCGCTCACTCGACTCACGCCTAGCTTGACCTTAACCATTTGCTGCGTTTTGTTTGGGCGCCGGCAGCAAATACATATGGAAACGGACAACAAACAAAACGGAGCGGGGAGGCGAAATGTCAGCAGCCGCACTTCTATTTATCTTGATACATATGCGCCACATACACATATACATATACATCAGTTATGTAAGCCTGTAGCGATGTCATTAACGGTGATTAGGGACAATCAAACGGAGGAAGTGCGGGAGCGTTACAACGGCGAGCACAGAGCGCGTATACGCTACAAAGGACTGACAAGCCGAAACATCTGTTTATTGAGGAGGTTGACCTTCCCACACACATGCACCCACACTGGCACCGCCAAAGGGCACAGTCAGGACATGCATAATTAAGGAGCCTGGGATACTTTTTTGGGTCACTGCCATTGGAGGGTCGTTGCTCGTACTCGCCGGCTAAAAAATTGCACTCTTAATAATGCAACAGTGAATCGAGATTATGGCCGAGTCAGGGAAGTCCAAGCTGATTGGGGCCCCTGAGAACTTTGCAACTCTAACGGTGTTTCAATGCGGGAGACATGGGGAGCATAAGTGGACTTACCTTGACACGAAGATACAGATACAGACACGGATACAGCTAAGCATATACACATATAGAGAGATGGGCGGTTCGATGTCGGAGCCTGGACAGACGCCGGGGCTAACGATTCTTGAGGAAGCGCAACATTTTCCACCGCTTCCCGCCGATTCTGAGCCGATGTCTGGGTGCAAAGTGATATGAAATTGTGCTAGTGATGGCTGCGAAAGAGATAATACAGAAAATACTCATTGGGATTAGCGATTGCAATTTCTCTAGTCTATCCCTGATCCTGCTGACACACGTATGCTCCACTGTCGCTGCTCCAGTTCGTAAATACAAAATCCAATGACACAAAACCAGCCTGATAAGTTGTCGCCCCTTGTTATAGCAACGCCCCCGGAAGGGAAGCAAGCCGAAGGGACAACGGCAGCGCTGCCACGTCTGGCGGGTTCTTCGCGCGGCACATTCACAGAAGGATACACAGCGCGAAGACCCATATCTGGGCCGAGCGGTTTTTTAGTTTCTGTTCGGTTTTTGCTCTGTTGTCTGACAACTTCCGACTTTTGCGGTGGCGACTCATAAATCAAAATGACCGAGACGTGTGACAAAATAGTAAGCCGATGCAAGAAAAACCAACATGGAAATGTTCGTTAAATGTCTCATCAAGTCCCAAAAATTAAATGTCTACTTAATCTCAATCATTTATTATTAAATTTAGGTAATTAAGACTGCTTTTGTCAGGAAAACATTCGAAAAGCATACATGTTCTATAGATTTTGTTAGCTTCCCCTGGAGGTCTAGTTAATTATATATATTTGCAAATTCGTTCAAGCACACTAGTGTTCTTTTAAAAATATCTGCCGTATTACAATTATAATTTTTTACACACCCTTTTTCAGTTTTTGAAATCCGCGCCTAGCAGAGTTTACAGCTGTGAAACAAAGTGCCGCATCATTTAGCCTATAAAAGCAAACAAAATTTCTACCAGCGATGCCAGACTTTCGCTCACACTCATCTGAGTGACCAGAGGTTGTAGTATCAAATGTGGTTCGAGTATGAGGAGTGGTTCGAATATCAGCCGTGGTTCGAATATCAGGTTTAACATTTTTTAATGCACGAAAAGTCTGGCAACACGCCAGTGCGACCAAAAGTACCAGATCGTCCGTCATGAGCGATACTTTTCGAAAACATCGATAGTGCAAAATAAATCGATGTTCTGAATAAAATTGTAGACATCGATAGTGCTCCGATGCTTTGCCAGCACCAGTGTTGCCAATTTAGCTATTTTCCCACTAGATCTGACGTGTTTCAAAACATAAATGCGGGATATTTTGTGAACTAGCGGCTAGCGGGAATAATAGCTATTTTTTAATCAA
>JAEIIL010024621.1:0-13175 GCA_018905715.1 Drosophila lini | reverse complement strand
GCGTCGCTAGAAATCTGCCGAAAAGTGCACAGCAAAAATTGTTCAAGTCGCCGTGCACACAAAAGCCAACAGCACTACGACTCCTCCCCCAGAGTCTCCACACATTCGACGAGTGGAGCCATTGTTTCACTTGCAATGAAGGTGTCATCATATTTTTTCAATTTCATGGTTGTTTTTGCGTTTCTTTGGCTCTACTACAGTTGGAGCTGGCCCCTGAAATATGTGCAACTGAAAGTGTTTGGTTTAGGTTTTAATACTTACGAACTGGGCTTAGTTCATTCAGCTGTGACATTCAGTATAATTTGTGTCGAAGAGGAATTGTATGGAAAAGCTTTCAAAATCAAATTTTTAGGGAATTTGGTACTTTAACTGAAGGTTTTTTTATTGAATATTAAAGTCATTTGTATAAAAGATTAGTTACTTTCAAGTCTAATCAATTCGATTTAATCCGTCGAAATAGAGACTCGCACACATTGTTTTGTCAGAACAAAAATGTAGATTGAGTTGTTTTTACAGCAGATTTTTCCTATCACTACGAAGGCTGATTGGACTTTACTATGGCACGTCGCAGAATTTAGATTTGAGAATTTCTAGGGCCCTCAATGCAGAAATCTTATTACTTCTTGTTGTAGACCAGATATTAAGTTACCAGTTTATTTAGTTTAGGGATCTTGACACAATAAAAAGCTGGCATCATCCAAGTTTTGCGTTCCTTTCTTTTTATTTTTAATATATATATATTATAATTTATTATAAAATAATTAAAATATATTATAACCTTATATAAAATAAAAATAACCTGCATTACAACAAGTGTACAAACAAGCCCTGAAGAAACCTTATTGCTTAAATTTCAATAACCCCCTTACTTATCCCCAAAGTACGCCAACTATACGGTGTACCGCCACAGCGCATAAATACCCTGACTCACCACAAGTCTAAAGAAAAAAAATAACAAAACGAAAAAGAGTAGAAAACGCACCGAAAAGTCAGCAAAAAAATATGAGCGCATGTTTGTAAGAGCGGAAAAAAAACGAAGGTAAAAGAATGATTGTTGCAGTTTATGGGAAAAACTCCAGCAGAGCTTCAGCTTTTCCAAAAGGCCTGGGAAAAGTGGCTGGATGTGTGCGAAAGAGAAAGTATGCGACAATCACGCACCGTTCAGCATTGAAGGAGCGAAAGAGAGGGCCACAAATTCGCACACTTGCAGTGAAAGCACGAAAAACTCGTTACAAAAACCGTTAGTTTTTCAATTATAGCGCGTAGATTAGTATTTGAAAGCAATGCATGTGTGTGCGTAAATCTCTGGCACCCTCTCGCTCTGCCCGGGCAGCTCTTTGAAGGCGGGACAGAGATGGCCACAGAGACTGAGCCATTATTGGATTTTGGCTTTGCCACTGGCCATTTCTGAAGGTGATGGGAGGCAAAAAGGGAAAACTTTCCTGACAGCAGCACAATAACTTTTGAATAAGAAAAACGTGCAACGCTTCAGAAAGGAGACCACGCAGGAAGTGTGGGCTGAATATTCGCATCAGGACCGGACTAAAGAGGTCCGAGGTTGATCCAATACAGTGACAACGGAACGAAACGACAGGAAAAAAGAAAGCAAACTCCTGCAGCTGCAATTTTCCATTCAACTTGAAGCTTTCTCCATCGACGGCGGGCACAATCAGTTTAGGAAGTTAGTAGCTTTTATGAAATGCCCTCTACCCTTCATCCGCTTATTTTTCCCCATCCTTTTTTTCTCTTCTTAGCTCCTTCCGCTCGGGCTTGTGAGAGCTTTTGCTAATTTACGGCGCACATTACGTATACGTCGTGGGAAGCTGCAAATTTCTGCAGGAAATACCGGTACAGGTGGGACTGACAGAGATATCGAAGATTAAATTTGACCACTAAACAAACTCCTTTTTAAATGTTTTCGTAATACTTCTAGATCTTTGTACAAATTGTTTTTAATTTCATTTCATAATTTCTTATAATACGTATTAATTAGGTATATTTATTCCTAAATATAATAGTACATTTATTTACTAATATTAAATATAAGGTGACAATATTTTTAGCAAGTGACACACAAAAAATTCTAGCAATTAAAGAATTTACAATTTATAATTCCATTTATTCTGATTTTTTGTTACGGAATTTAATCGAATGCATAACAAAATAATTAAAAAATATATTTACCAAGTTTTCTTTAAATAAAAAAATCTCAAATGGTAACAATGTTTATATGTTTTATTAGCATTTCTTAAAACTACTAACAAACCAAGAACAAGCCAAATAAAAACAAAACTCAATTTAAAAGTGCATGAAAATAAAGTGAAAAATTAAGCACAAGAACTCCAGTGGAGAGAAGCACACATACACACACACACACATAATGTATATAACAATGCCATCTCTGAATTCCCGGCCAAAGTCCCCGCCTTGATTTCCTTTTATGGGATTTCATTGTTGGCGACCCCATGCTCCTGTACAGTGGCCAGCCCCGCAGGCCCCATTGTAACGTCTTTAGCGCTGCAGCAACGTCGTCGTTTTATTGTTGAATGAACGGACTTACGTGTGAACTAGTAGGCGACAACAACTTATGCCATTTCCGTTTCCGCCCGCATCGCCATTCAGCGCCAAGGCAGCCAAAGCAGCGAAGGCAGCCAAGAAACAGGAACACAATTGTGAGGTCATGTATGTGACAAACAATAAAGACGATAACTTAGTGCAGGGGAAGCCGTGCTTGCATGCAACAACGGGCGGAAGCGGAACTGCCTTGCCTTCCCAACTAGGTGTGGGTGTATGTGTAAGTGTGCCTGTGTGCGTGTACGTCGGAGTCTGTTTGTGTTGGCGCTTTAAAAATAGAATTAAGTTTTTCGTAAACTTGGACTTAATGCGCCTTTTCCTTGCTTTGCTTTTCACAAGGGAAAACCCGGAAGAAGTACACTGAAAAAAGCCAATCTAGGTCTATAGCAGAGATGGCCAGGCAATACCTTAATATATTAGAAAAGCATTTTTTTAAGTAATAAATAAAACAAGAACACAATGCAAACTTTCCACGAAATTGCATAGAAAATATATATGATATATGTTTTAATTTTTATAAAATCGAAGCCGTCGAGGCCTTGAGTCTGAAGAACTTTGCAAATTCTAACCAGTATAGGTCGTTGCTAACAAAACAACTAATTAATTAAATC
Organism: Drosophila lini; assembly: GCA_018905715.1. Taxonomy (NCBI): domain Eukaryota; kingdom Metazoa; phylum Arthropoda; class Insecta; order Diptera; family Drosophilidae; genus Drosophila; species Drosophila lini. The sequence goes on along the minus strand of JAEIIL010024621.1, from coordinate 9,990 downwards.
TACACAATGCAAGATTAACCGATAGTTTGCATATAATGTGGTCAAAATTCAGTTACTTTTGCCCACATTTTTTGCATACTTTGTGCGCGTACCAGCAAAGGTCGGAGAGGAACATATATAAATATATGTTTAAATGTTTATTTATAGAAAACTAATAAGAAAAATATTTAAAAACCGATAACTAAAAATTGAAAGAATATTTAAAGAAAACATTCAGAACACAGAGGTGATATTTTGAATTTAACACGCAATGTAGTAACCATACCATAAATAGTCAATAAGAAATTAACTTTAAATGCACTTAAACTTTAAATAATCATTTTGTTCAGTGTGTTGGAAGTTTGAAAATATATTTCAAAAGCAAAGTTTATTCTTGTTGAAAGAAAATATGTCTGGCGTCTTTTGTATACATCCAAGGTGTCCCAGCAGCGGCACCAAGCAGCAGCTGCCAGTTGCAACGCCGAGTTCTGGTCCTATTTCTCAGTCTGGACTGGTGGCTCGCTGGGGCTTCGGCTTGGCTTGGTTTGGTTTGGGGACCCCAACGGAAAGTTTTGTTTGCCCTGACACTTAAAAAGTCGTAAAATGCACATTCAGCATAAAAACCACTGTTTGAAATTATGGCCACACTGCATATACTCCTCTTTCTATTTTTCGTTCTATAGTGTCGGCATGCCGAGTTGCCTTTTGTATCATATTTTCCAGTTTGAAGTTCCTCGAGCTGCGGCGGCTTTTATCTTTAATGCATTCTACGTGCACTTCTCCCACTCTGGCAAAGGTCTAAGGGCCACATGTTTTTCCCTCGCTTACTGGCTATTTATTGAACGAAAAGTTAGTATCATTCTCCAAGCGCTGATTTTAAATTAAGAATAATGGCAAAGTAATAGAAGCACTGAAATCAATCTATAAAAAATATATTATGTGAATATAATATTAAAAAAAAGAAAGAGTTAAAAACTTTTAAAATTCTGTGCCATTTACATTCTTATTCAAATATACACAGCTTTAAATAGATTTTTATAATAGCACAGCTTTAAAAATATCTCAGAAGTAAATCCTTCAAAATGCATAAAAACACAAACAGCAACAAGTTTATGAACCAGATAAGCATGAAAAACACTTTCCGTTCATCAGAAAGTTAAAGGCAGTCAAGGAAGTACTGTGGAAACCTTTGGCCAAAAACAAGAAGTAACCGCAAAGGAAAAGAGCCAGAGAAGTACCACTGAGGAGGCCACTAGGAAACCACCTACCTACTTTGTATCAACAGATAAAAGTAAAGTTTTTCAACTTCATTTACTCAGAGCCAGAGAGTCGAAGTCGTCGCGGAGTCCGGCTTAATTCCGTGCTTGAGAGGCGAATTTCTTTGGAAGACCAAAAACAAAATACATAAAGATGTCTTCGTATATTTTTTGGGCGGGGTTCGACAGCGGTTAAAAATGTTGTACAACCTGTTGTCGGAGTTCAACTGGCAGCGGAAACTTTTTTAATACGTTCCCAAAGACTCCGCTGCCCCCGCCGCAACTCCCCTTACCGCCACAGAACTTATTTCACTTGGCTCCATTAAGGTAACGAAAACTTTCGTTTCGACTGCTGTCTAACGGTAACGCCGGGGCATAAACCATGATTGAAAGACGCAGATATATATGTATACACCGTCCTCCCTTTTCGCTGTGTAAGGTATATAAATATTTTGACCGCAGGGTCAGTGCCTGCCTTCGTACCTCCCTTCCTGGCCCCTAGTTGTTATTGTTATTGCGCCCGATATTAGCAGGACATTATTGAAATTATTTACATTTCCACCGCCCCTCAGCACGTGTCCTCACTCCCTGAGTTCGCGTCTTCACCCTCCCTTTCGGCGAAAAAGTTGCATAAATTGTTTTGTTATTAATCCCAGGCCGGGCCATTGAACGCTGAAACGACTGACAGGTGTTTAAATTTCAGAACTTTTAATGGCAGCGGCAGCCACAGCCATGATTATGATTATTATAATTATAATGGATAACAATAAGTTTTGATTGGATAATTATGAAAATAACTTTCGGAGAGGGAGTGAGAGAGGGAAATCAATGGAAATTGAGCTAAATTGTGGAGACAAATAAACTGAATACATAAAACGTAATGGGATTAAATTAGAGATAAATATCAATTTAACAGACTAGACTGACAAAAAATAGGTAAGCAATTTATTAGACAACGAATCGGGGATTATATGAAACTCTGCTCTCACAATTGAATTATAGTATTTAATAAATGGTCAATTAATTCGATATATTATTTAGACATGGGAAAATCAGTTGAAAATATATTATACTTGGATTAATATAATTGGATTACTGCAGATATAAATTGATAAACTTTATTTGAGATAAATAGGTTTCATAGTTTGCCAAATAAAATAAATCAATATTACTAAGGCAGGAGGTTATTTTCTTGAGCATTTTACTTAATATAAATTCCTTGTGAAAGTAGAAAAGTCTTGTACCAGTAAACAAATCCTTTATGGTTTCCTGGCCATCCTAGAAATCAAATCTAAATCGAATGAATTCTTATAAAACTACTCAGAATCAACTCAACTAGCCAGAAATTAATAATTTTTCATTAATCATCAAGCTCCTTCTCTGAATGGACTCTTTTAGCTGCCCCTATCAACGGCGGACACATTGTCAATTTGTCAAGTTCTCAGTGTCTTGTCCACACATTCTCGCTTTCTCGGTCTTAGTGCCATTCCCAGTCTCATAATCGCACTCATTGCCGGCAGCCGGGGGCGTCTAGGAGTCAACTATCAAGTTAGAGCCCGCCTGGCCGAAAGGACGCCTCGGTCAGTTGGCACAAGGACCGAGAACATATTGTAGCACGATTTTCTAAAATAAAATTAACTTGAATTTGCTCTCTCTCCGACTCGCACAGTGAGGGAGAACTGAGGAAAGGATGTCCCCTTTGGCATGTTGTCCTTGGCTGTCACACAAACACAATGAGGAGAAAAGTTCTCCCCGAGCAGAAAGGAGAAAGAAAAGTGCAAAAAGCCAAGTCAGTAAGTAGCAAAGAATTTTTAACGCAAGGGATCCCAGTGTAAGTTTCCGTATAGTATTGTATGTAGTATGTGTGTGAAAGGCACCGCAATAGACCGTCTGGGCAAAAGAATATGCCACAATTGCAACATAACTTTGTAGCTTATTATTTTTTATTGCAGCTAATAAGCTTGACTTGCCAGTTAATGGCGCATTTCCGTTTCCGCTCACCGTTCACCCACACACAAGGCAAAAACCTGTCGTAAAGTTTATAATGAAAATATTTGCGGCTTAGCCACGACCAAAGAAGAAACGGCAAATGGCAAATGGCAACTTGTTGTTCAAACTCTCACAAAACTGTCAACACCAAAAACCCTTGGCACACACACACTAATGCACTAATGCACACGTCTGAGTGTGCACACACACACAACTCACGGGCTTAAAAACTTTCGGCTTTTTGTCTTTCCATTCTTGAGCTTATTAAAGTGAAATTTTTAGACACTTTTCATTTATTTTATTTGCCCATATTTCCTTATTGAAACTTTTTACTGGACAATGGTTTTCCTTCCTCCTTTCCGTTCCCGCTTTAGCAGGCTTATCCAAACAAAATGGCCTCATTTGCTTAGACTGAAAAGGACATGGAGACAAGTCAACCATTGTATTGTTGTTTCAGTCCCTGCTCATTGCAGGCGAGCAAGCCTGTTATTGTTGTGGGTGGAAATGTATTTTGTAGCTCATTTGTGTGTTTCGCCGGAAGTCGTAACTGTGCAGAGGATACGTTGAGTGCTCCGATTTCACACCAGAATAGCCCGGCTCACAACATTTGTGCCGGACATTCACGGGCAAGGTGCAGACATTACATCGAGTCTAGATTTTTAATGTTTCTGCTTTTAGGACAATTGCTTGTGAGAGTGGCTACTTAATTGGGCACCATTTACTATGAACACAGCTTAACCAAAAAAACTGGACGGAATTGGGTTAAACTTTTATGGATGCAAGCTAAGTTAATGATCTTAAGGACAACAGTAATGCTTTCTAACGAATAAATCGGTTTGGGTTTATTAGTAATTATTACCTTTAAAAAGTTTAATCCATATTCTAACAGATTGTATTCCTTGTATTCTTTTAATATTGGTTTCCTTATTAGGTATCTGTGGAAATATCCATCCATCTTCGATTTGTTTGTATAATTATTTTGCATTACCAACTTAAGAGTTCAATTAAATTTCATATACGAATCGCTAAAATGAAAAAATATTTTATACATATTTCAAATACTTTTTTTGCACTATATGTATGGTTTTTCTTATTTTGCGCAACATACCACCTAAAATATTTCCCTCGCAACATGCTTTTTGGGGCCACAAAAAAATGCCAATTTATTTTATATATTCGATAAAGATCAATTTTTATACGTCAATAAAGAAAATATTGATTTTTACTCGCACTTCTCGAGCATTGGAACAACTTTTCACACAATTGAAAAATGTCAGACGAAATGACAGAAACTTTTGTTACCTTATTATTATTTTTGTTTCGTTCATTTTTATTTTTGAATATTTTTACACGTTACGAGTGTAATAAACATCAATATGGTGGGAAAGGCGGACATAAGGCATCTGGTTCGCTCCCGTCAATAAAGAACGAAAAGGGCGACAAACAAACAGAAGGCCGAGCTGACAAAAGTTTGCGCAAAAATCATAAAGTGCAGGGAAAAGTTTCTGGCCAAAAGCAGGCAACTCTCGTAAAGTCGTAAACCAGAAAACCGAAGAGGCACGCCCAGGAGTAGAGAGCAGGGGTCAGGGGGATGCCCAAGAAATCGACTAACATCAATTCGAAAATGGCGTAAAAGTAGCAGCGATTTGTTTGCATGCTGTAGCCCTGCTATTGTGGTTATCAAGCATCCTCGGTGGTGCATTTTGCCAGTTTTTCCCACTTTGCATTTTATATCTATTTGCATTGCGGCTAACCAGTGACAAGCATTCTTGTGGCCGGACATGTCGAGTGGTTTTTGTTTTGAAGAAAACTTTCTTTTTCTGTTTGGGATAGTCGTCCAGCCTTTGGAGCTCTGCCAGCGCAGTGCAAGTGTCAAAGATTCTTCGGGAACACCACTCTCCAACTCCCAACCGTCGAAATGTTTGTTATAAATTAAAGCTGCTGCGGTCGTGTCTGCTGGGGACGTGAACTTTTATCAGGGAAACTCATAACTTGTGATACACACATTCATATTCGTTTTGGGCTTTGTTTTCGCTTAGAAAACGGGCTTTCTTTCAATTGCGGATTTTCATGAATTGTTATCGCTTTAAATTGGGTTTTAATTGGTCGGCTGGGGCAGTGCAATTGTTGTGTATAATTATTTGGGACTATTAAGTGAAAGATTAATGAGCCTGGGGTTTTGCGGTGGCATAATATTGTTGTTGGCTATTATTTACGGCCATCAGTTGGGGTCTTATTTACGTAATAATTACATAACTATAGCGCACGCGGCTTTAATTGCTCGTTTTCAAACTAAAGTTCACATTTAACTGAATTGCAACGCCTGGTCAACAGGCACAACTTAATATTCAGTGGACAATAAATTATCAGGAGTCAAAGCATAAACACAGATGGCAAAGTTTGGAAAACTTTAAGAATGTCACAGGACACGGTCCAGGGTGTTGTCCCGGTGATAGAACGCACAGGCAATAACCATTTATATGGCCGAGGGTGACACTTCAGCATTGCCCTGGGACACGTTCTGGAAGTTGGACTGGGCCCAGGGTGGCGCTGTATCATTCAAAAAGGTGCTACAACCTTGGTGCGGACAGGAGAGCATTTAGAAATTAATGATAATTGACACAATAAGCGACAAGTTGAGCCCGAGCAAGGCAGAGAATTCAAGGGAAGGACACTTTTTCCTGGACTCTCTCCGAGGCCAGTGGGATAATAGTCAATGGCATTGGAAGCCAATAAATAAAAGCCAATGAAAACAAACAGCGTGCAACGAGGCAAAACGTGCAGACAGCTGGCCTTACATACGCAAACATAGTACACTGAGGATACAATAAATTATTAGATTAAATTATATTTTTATTTAAAAAAATTATCATTTATGCTCAACATAATTCCTATTATTACTTGATTTTATTGTTTTTAAATATACGAATAAAATACCTAATATATTTGTAATATTGCAGAAAATAAAGCTAAGATTAAAAACATATCTAGTTAACTTAAAAAAGTATATTTTAAGACCCAAATTTACAATTTAGGCGCACTGGTGCGAGGTTTAACATACATACTGCGCATACTGTAATTGTGACGGCAGAGCAGGTTATATGTTCAGACTTGCGAATAAGGTTGTGGGCACCTTGGTTTAGACTCTATAAATAAATACTATAATATAATAAATACCCCAAGTACTCCTTCTTTGTTTTTGTTTATTTCCTTATTAAAAAAACGGATCGAAATCAGAAATCGCTTTCGACTACCGAAGGCGTCAAACGCATTTAACGCCTAATTACGTTGAGGCCAAAGGGCAATCGTGTGAGCAACCGCCAGCACACAAATTTCCACTTCCTAATTAGGCGGAAAAATGAACCGCCCGCACCATTACAACGAAGAGCAAGCAGAACCTTTCCGGATTTTTGCGCGCTCTGGCAATCAAAGCCACTGACAGAAACTATAAAATTTCAGTGCTCACGTATGCCTCTCACTTTCACATTTATGAAAATAATTAAAACTGATTTGACGCCTGTTTTATTGAAAGCCTTCGCCGCTCTTGGCCACAGCGCTCATTCCATCCCTCTCAATTAAGTTGCTTTCATCATGCACGACTTTGTCATTCAATTAACCATTGCACTGCCGATAAGTGAGTGGCACATAAAATGGGAGAAATGCGAACGTGACTTACTTAATGCGCGTTTAAGTTCGGTGAAGTGAGTACAAAGTGTGTAAGAAGGATTTAAGAATCATAGAAACATTTAAAAATGGTAGTCACTTAACAATATAAGTTTAAGGAATTATGATATCAAATTTGGTGTAATTAATGTCTTGTTAGCTTACAAATTCTTTGGCATATGGAAAAGCCATAATTTTAGGAAGCATTTGTCTATAATATAGAAATAAAAGATACTACATTCTTTGTTGGGTTTTTATTCTTATAGTTTTTTAAACAATTGCATAAACAAATTACCTATATAACTACATTTATAAATTAAAAATTATAACTAGTTAGATTGGAGATATAGAATTCGGTACCTAAACAATTTTTCAGGTTTTTACGATCCTTTTAGTTTTTCAAAAAATGGTTTAATTTGTCCTGATATTGACAATTTTCTTCGAATTTTTCGTTGCCCCTTAGTACACGCTTTGTAAAAGCCCCACAGCTCCGCTCATTCTTGGCACACAACAAGCCCTTCGACGATGCGGTATCTACTGACGATTTGTGGCCCGGATCATGGATGGAAGCTTCAACTTTTCGGCTCAGCCGGGCAGCTGCTTTGTTTTTAGAAGCTTATGCTCTCATGCCCATATTTTGCATGCCCATATCTGCTGGTAAGGGGAGAGCAGGCTGGAATTTGTGGCTTAGCTTCGATTCGTTACAATTGGCCAATATTTTGGCTTTGTGCTGGCGAACAATGCGGCGTAGAAGTTTGGCTGGAGATTTTTGAATTTAGCGTGCCAAAGTCAAACGAATTCCCCCATGGAGATGATGCTAGCTTGTGTTAGCCCTATCCATGGCCTCTCTTTCTCAACTCTTTTCTGCCATTCCCCATTTCCTTTGCGCCTGTGTGTGTTGGTGCGCTCAAAACCGGAAATGAAAGTTCTGGCAATTGAATTATGGATATAAAATTGCGCTTGACTTTCGCCGTTCTTGTTCGACAGAGACGCTAGGTTTAGTCGCTCGCCCACCTCTGGATTGTTTTGTTCCTTGGATTGTTTTGCACTTATTTGGCCCCGTAGGCTGTGACAGAGTTGGCTGTGGATTATTCAACTAAAATTTTAAGCCCATCAAAATCATACTTTATTTCGGATTATCATAAATTTAGCATAACATTTCGAGTGGCCGCTGGCCATGAGAATATCATCGGTACGTCTACCAAGCGCGAGTGGTAGAAGTTCGTTCGCATTTTCTATGTTAGGAGTCAAAAGGCGCTCGGGAGTGCTCAGTTTCGGACACAGCAAGATCCAGGTGAGTTGTGTTCAATAATCAATAGCTTTATGCAGGGAATTCAAGGGCACTTATAAGTCTCGGGAGAATGGAATAATTTATAATTATAAATAAGCTGAGCTTCAATAGTAACTAAAAGGAATCATATTTGAAATACAGAAAAAAAATATATCACGGCCTTTTTTTGGGTATTTTCTCCATACTGCTAGCCTATGAAGGATCTTTTGCATAAGCCAGGCTTAATGTAGTAATTCCTGATTACTCCTTTCTGGGGTAAGCAGAGAAGGACCACGACTTGATATCTAACCGGTTTCCACATCTTCGAGAAGCAGAAGTATAAAAGTAGTGCACGTTCAGTTCGTTCACCAATGGTTCCAATGCCAGGATCAATTTAGAGTAAGAAAAAATCCTTCTCATAGAAAAAACCACATACATACCAGAGGGCTAAATATATATAAAGCATTTATAGATTCTAGATTATAAAACATAAGGGGTATCAAAACTCACACACTGTCCAACAGAATGATTCCTAGACCTCCGAAGAAACTTCTCAGAAAGAAAATATTGTACTATAAGCGATATTTTAAAAAGTTTCCCTACACCAATCTTAGCACCAATTAAAGAGCTAATAAGGAGCTATATGTTAAGCCTTTCAGAAGAAAAAAACTCGTTTTCTTCTAATAATAATTATTATTTTTTGAGCGATTAAATAAATATAAAGTTATAATTATTAATAGTAAGAAAAACATATTAAAATCAATAGATAATCATTAAATATTGTTTTTTTTTTTATTCACTTATAATGATTACGGTTCTTGCTATGATTCACTAGAGTGTACTCTGTAGACCAGTGCCTAAAAGAAAAAATCACTTGCTAATTATTATAAAATATTAAATTATATACAAATAATTTGTACAGTGAGTCACAAAAGTATTCGTTGCAAGGAACCCGACGAATAAATAGAAAAATCTTTTTCTTTTATGTTACTCAGATATTAAACATTAGGAAAACAACAAGTTTTTAAAAAACTAGCTTTTTGCATTGACTGTTCCAATTTTCAGCACCCCTTTTAGGGTATATTCGACATATTCTTCCGCACCGCCTTTCAATTTTTTTTTTTTTTTTGAAACAATTCCGATACTCCTGAAATTTTAGGTTAAGAAGATGGTATCACTGATTTTCAGTAGGGTTTACGTATTGGCTCTGTGTTTTTTTTTTCTTTTTTGTCATATGCTTACCAAAATATACATCTTTGGGATAGTAATCCATTTTCTCACATTTTGAAATTGTAGGTTAGTGAAAATTGGCACTTCCTCAAAACCTCCTTTGCAACGAATACTTTTGTTACTCACTGTATGTCCCCTTTTACTTATCTACTCTCAAGGCAACAACACTATGGCGCGCTAAGCAGCTTTTAGAACTAGACATGTCGGTCTGTATAGACAACTACAGTATTCAAAACCATTGTCTTAAACTTTTGTCTGGCCCCAACACAGTACTTAAAAGTTTAATTTAAGACATCCTCTTATACTAAACTATTTGAATAAACCCCAAGATTTCTGAAAAGGTGGCAACTCTTTTAAATGGCGCCATCTAGAAGTTCTCTACATTTTACATTTGAACAAAAAAGGAAGCTAACTTCGGCACACCGAAGTTTGTATACCCTTGCAGATTGGTTTTGATATTTATATTATTAATTATAATGCTGAAAACACACACATTTTACCTATACTTATTTTGATTACAGTTTGACAGTTACAGCTTTACACTCCTAGCTTTACATTTTCCCTACATTTACCAATCGCTTGTATGGCAGCTATATGATATAG
>JAEIIL010024619.1:0-11471 GCA_018905715.1 Drosophila lini | reverse complement strand
CCGGTCAAAAGTAGACAGAGTGTGTTAAGGTGGACAACGCTCAGTGAGTGTGTTCGTTACAATATTATGTATCTTGAGATTCTTCGTAAAAGGCAGTAATAGTAACAATAAGTAAATGTAAAATTGATTTCAAATAACTAAATCGGGGTCATGGTTTTACCGTAGATAATCTAAAACTGCAGAATATAAATCCAGCATGTTGCATTAATGATCACAAATGCCATATAATTAGATCCAAAATGAATGCCATCAATTATTGTGGTAAATTGGGAATTAGCTGCACTTAAAGGTTGAATTCTAACGCCCAGTGTCCAAAGTTGATTAGTTGTAATTCCAAAAACAAAGTCGCGGGTTGCGGCTTCCCCAGCTCTTCTGCCTCTGCTTCTTCTTCTCTGCTCCCCTTTTTGCGCTTTTCCAACTCTCTTTCTCTCTCTTTCTCCCCCCACACTGTCTGCTCTCTTCCTCTTGCTTGTGTTTATACTTAGCGCAGCGCCAACGAGTTTATAATTGTTTGATTTGTGAGCGCACACACAGGCAGTGTAAGTCGGTGCATATAGTCGTCCCGCTCGCACCTCGGCCAGAGCGAGAGGCAGCCAGCGGACGCGCAACGGCCGCCATTATGAATGTGCGACATCCGCAAACCGGTTGGCGGCTTTCCAAAACTCACTCGTTCGTTGAGTGGAAACAAGTGGCGAGTGGAGTGGAGCGACCAGGCTGAAAAATAAGCAGCGCTCATTGTGCTGGGACAGCTTTCGGCGTGAACAACGTTCCAACAGCCGCTCCGTCGAAAAATAATTGAAATAAAAAAAGTAAAACAAGAACAGGAACGTTTTCTAACTGTTTCTGTCGGGATCGGTGCCTCTCTGTGCATTTGTGTGTGTGTGTGTGCCTGTGAGCTATGAATCCAATTGACCGCATTGCGTTTCCATTTCCGTTTCCGGCCGCAAACGTTAGTTCTTCGTCGTCGTCTCCTGCTTCTTCTCCGTTGGATGTGCGACATCTGTGACTGTGATTGTGACTGTTTAGTAACTGCTTTCGCGTGTGTTCGCAAAAGAGCGATTGGCAACCAGATAATAAATCCTAAATAACAATAGAGGCGAAATCGATTAGCGCGATTAACAGACATGTTGATTGAGCCGACTTTAAACCGTGACCTTGGCTCGCTTACTGTCGCTAACTCTGGCCTCTCGGCCGCGCACTGGAAAATGGAGCCCCATCCGCAGCAACGCATCACCTCGCTGGCCCCGCACCCCGCCTCCAGCGGTGAGTACTACTAAGTTCGAGAGCCTTAAAAGGGCAACCCACCTGACCAACTACTTAGCTGGCCTTAATTAGCCGACGGCAAGCGGGGCGCAACAAAAGGCAGCAAAATATTTTTGTGTTTATAGTGAAAAAAGAATTGAAAATTATCTCTATTATTGAAAACAAATCCAAAAGAGAATATAGGTGATCATCAATGTGTTAAAACTAAGGAAGTTATATTCCGTAAAACCTTTAGACAACTTTAAGTTAATAATTACTTAGTTACGTTTTGTTTTCTATTTCAATTATCAAAAATATTTATTTTATGATTTTGTGCGTAAACTTAAAAGTTGCTATATTTTTTAAATTAATACTTAAGTGATATATTTTTTGGAAACTTAATTTGAAGGAAAACAGGGCCAAAAAACCGTATAGAATTAGTGCAAAACTGACATAGTTTTTGTTTATATTATTATTTACATAATAATCCATTGACGGAATCTTAATAATTAATAAATAATTAAACCAAAAACTTAATTATACGGAAAAAAATAATAGTTAAATATTTAATTAATTCGAAAAGAGAAATATCCATGATTTAAATTATATTTATTAACATCAGAAAGAAGTTACTTAAAAAAACGTTTAAAAATCAATAAATTAGTTTATATTTCCACAACAAAACACTTTCAATGCATGTTTTTATAAGGAATTATTATTTTGATATCTGTAAACTGTTTTTACAAAGATAATATCGCGCAGGATTTGCTTAAAATTATGATTATTTTCCTGTATTTTTTTATCCTTTCTGTTATATTCAGATACTTTTCAATCAGTATTGCCTTATATTATGAATTTAATTACGTAAAACTCCAGGAAATGTTAACGGCTTATTTCATAATTAATTTATATTTACTACATCGAATAACAGCCGTACTAAATAATACGTTTTACTTGGCTAATCATAGGCTTTGTCTCATTAGAACCCTTCTAACCAGAAGCTATTAAAATTAGCCATATATTATTACACAAAAACGCTTAAAATCGTAGTTAATGTTATTACTTTTCTGCCTGCTTAAATGTATAATTTCATTAAACACAAACCCAACTCGGATGTCATAATACCAAGTGCGTGGCTCCAGTTGCCAGCAGCAGCCCCAATTTCCCTGCTTTTCACCTTTCTGTCCCCCATAGATGGAAAAGTAAACAAAACTGGTTCACATTTGATGAGAGCGGCAGCGGCACAATTGATTAGGGGCCTGAATATACACATCCATATAGTCAGTTAGGGACGAGACGTGGTGCGCGTATTTTTTAAAAAATATTTACCCGGCAAACAACAAAAGTGAAACGCGCATTTAAAACGCTAATTGACAATTTGAGCGACGAGGTTGCTGCTTAAGCCGAATAATGATATATGTACATATGTTTTCATTGTTCCTCTCTTAATTTTATATTTCTTATTTTCAAGTGAAAGCAAATACGCGCCGATATTCTGTCGAATTAACGTAATACACAGCACTCTCTGCCCCAGCTGAGTACATATATTAATTTTTGGCTTTTGTGCTCGTGCCCGCCGTTTCAATTAGCTTCGATAAATCCAATCCCCGCGCCAGGAGATACGCTTGCGTGTCGCCGCCATTTTGGCAATCGAATGTATATAGTGTACTGTTTGTATCCATAGTATATAGCCATCAGTCATTCCAGATCAGTCAACACAATTAACGGTTAATTTATCATAATTAACCATTGTGGCCTGGACGTTACGGGACGGGGCGGGACGGGTCTTGACAGCCAGCTAAAGCCACAATATAATGACAATGGCCAATTATCATTCAATTCGTTCAATTCGCAGTAGCAGCGGCATCCGTGGCAGCAGCAGCAGCCGCAGCAGTGGCAGCGGCGGCGGGAGCGGGATCGGTATCGGTATCCGGACCGGGATCGGGGGCCTCCACATCGCCCACATCTGTGCAAATACCGCCCGGCTTTGGCGGCACCGCCGGTGCACCGCCAGCTGGATCGACGGGGAGCAGCACCCTCAACACACTGATGTCGCAACACCGCCTCCTGGAGTTCTCCCGCTTTGGCGGTCTGCGGGGATACGACATTGCCCAGCACATGCTCACGCAGCAGGGCGCTGTCTCCAAGTTGCTAGGTGAGTACACACATCACATCCCTCTTTGCACGGCGAACCCTACATCGGAGATAACTAATGGGCACTTTGTTTTCGATTTGTTTGCTAATTTTTATGATAAACATGTTATTATCCTGCGACTGCCAGTTCGAGTTCGGGTTTCCCCTTGTTCTCGTGTGCGCAGCCGTGTAATTTAGCCACTTAAAATTGCATAAACTCCTGGGCTGCGGCGGTGGCCAAAACGCGGCTGGCTCATTAATCAAAATGCGGCTTATTCTCCGGCTTGTTCGGGATCATGGGGGGGTTGGTCCTTGGTGCGTGCTCTTGTTGCACTAAGAAAAATTTAGGTTTTAAACAGGATAATGCAAAGGAAATTTAAGAGAAGGGGTAAAATTTGGGTTTATATATATTACTAGTTATAAAATGAGTCCTTTGGGTTTGTATAATATTTAATTTCATTTGTCAACTCAGTTTTCTATGGGAAAATATAGGCAAATAACTATAAATAAAATCAGCTTTGTTAAGAGTTTAACTCCCACCTTAGATCTATGGATTTATCTTATTTTAAAAACCATTTATTTTCCCTTTGAATTTTTTGGCATTAAATTTGTATTAAAATAATATAAAATAATTATTCCACTAGAAGCTTAAGTTCCATTTCAAATAGTTTAAAGTTATGTTGGTAAATTTTTTACATAACTCTGAATAAATATATAAAAACTATAGGAAAATGGGGTTTACAAAATCAAATTTCTTAAAGTCTTAAAAAAATAATTAATGTTAATATTTTTATTTCCTGAATATAAAACACTAAAGAATCTCCCCCTTTTCTCAGTGCAAACTATCCCCTCTTATTTCCCTTCCATCACACTTCACTTTGATGTGGCAAAACTGATAAAGATATTAAAAACAAGGGGATAAGCCAGGTTAAGGATGGTCAAAATACAAAGATGGATTGCCGAAAATCGCAGCTCACAGACTGCCCCATAAATCGATTGTCTCATAATTTTTCCTCTGCGCTCTGCTCTAATTTGTTCTTGCAGGCTCACTGCGACCACCGGGCTTAATTGGTGGCTCAAAGCCCAAGGTGGCCACGCCGACGGTCGTCTCCAAGATCGAGCAGTATAAGCGCGAGAACCCAACGATCTTCGCCTGGGAGATACGCGAGCGCCTGATCTCCGAAGGTGAGTAGCAGTGGAATGGCAAAGAGACCGGAGATATAATTGGAGCTAATCCGGATCACTGATTGATCGGCGGCCGCTTTTAGCTTTTATCTCGATATCTCTCTGGTTCGATCCGGTTGGTAATTTGTGCCTTGTAATCCCGCCTTGCAGGTGTCTGCACCAACGCCACCGCTCCCTCGGTGAGCAGCATCAATCGCATCCTGCGCAACCGCGCCGCCGAGCGGGTGGCCAGCGAGTTTGCCCGCACCGCCGCCTACGGGCTCTATCCGCCGCCCCCGCATCCTTATGGCAGCTTCACCTGGCATCCGGCCGGCCAAGTGCCCGGTGGCCAGGCGGTTCCTCCGCCGCCACCCCCATCCGCTTTGTGGTCTGTGGCTGCTCCCACACTGGCGAATCTGCCGCCCAGTGCGGCGAGTGCGGTGCCATCGCCTGGCTGTGGATCCCTTAGCTCTGCTCATCTCATGGCAGGTGGTGGTGCTGGTGGCGCTGGAGGTTTAGGAGGAGTGCCCTCGAGCAGGGCCATCTCACCAGGCTCGGGCAGCCACGACACTTTGGAATCGGCGGACGAGAACAGGCACATCGATTCGGATTATCTGGACGATGATGATGAGCCCAAGTTTCGGCGGAACAGGACCACCTTCAGCCCGGAGCAGCTGGAGGAGCTGGAGAAGGAGTTTGACAAGTCGCACTATCCGTGTGTGAGCACCAGGGAGAGGCTCTCGAGCCGCACCAGCTTGAGCGAGGCCAGGGTTCAGGTAAGCAGGAGAAATTATATTTTTTTTAATAATTTAAAACTATTTAAGAGATATTTTTGTTTATATATTTTTTATTACCTAAATTTTAAGCATAGAAATCCCTCCATTATCTCTTCACCAGGTTTGGTTCTCTAATCGCCGAGCCAAGTGGCGTCGCCACCAGCGCATGAATCTCCTGAAGCGCCAGCGCTCCAGTCCCGCGAATCCCCTGCACTCGCAGCAGTCCAACGATGCTCCAGCGAGTTCGCCCACGCCTAGCAATCACAGCAGTGCCTCCGCCTCGACTGCAGTGGCTCCTGCTCCACCTCCCCAGCAACCGTTGCAGCTCTGCCCCTCGGATCACTCGCCGCAGGCTCCACCACCCTCGGTGATGCTGCACCCATTGCATCCAGGACCTCCCGGTGGCGGTCACCATCACCATCATCCCCTGCACCTGCCCACGCATCCGGCGGCCCTGCAGCTCCTGAGTCACTATCACCAGCAGCAGCAACATCAGCAGCAGCAACAGCAGCAGCAACTCTCGCCCACGGGCTGCAATCCTGGGGCAAGTCACCTGACAATGGGCGGGGAAAGGAGTGCCTTCCGCAGCCTGGTCAGCTCGCCCTCGGCAGCTGCCTTCTTGGGACTGGCCAGACAGTATGCCGTGGCCGCCTCTCTGACGGTGGCCGAGGAGCAGCGATCCCGATTGCACTACTCCGCCGGCGTTGGACTAAGTGGAGCTGGCGTTGCTGCTGGAGCAGAGGGAGCAGGATCGGGCTTGGCCGGGAGTGGCTCAACCATGACGGTGGACAACTCATCGTCGGATTCGGATGAGGAGATCAACGTACACGACGATTCGGACGCTGAAATCGAATCGCCGGCGGCAACGGCGGCAAAGGTGGCCCGCCTGTCATCCTCCGATGCGCCGACAACGCTGCAGTTCCTAAAGCATGACCGCTAGAGAGGGATGTCAATGTGGATATAGATGTGAATAGGTAGATGTACATGGGGCTATGGATGTGGACGTGAACGTGGCGGCGACATCTAATTGAAAACTTGAGTTGTGCGCGCCTCTGTGATTGACAGCAACAGCAGTTGAAATTGCAACTGCCGCGGCACCAACTACTGGGGACTGGGGACTGGGGACTGGGATGGGTCGGAGGGCGGTGCGTGTTTGGGTAGTGAAACACGAGAAGCGGCTACATTGTGGGCAAAACAAATCGAAAAACCAAAGTTAAAATGCTGCTCACCTACTTGGCTGCGGTCCGGGGTCGCTGGAAGCATCAGCACCAGCGAAACTAGCAAAAAATAACACTGGCCAGCAAGAGTTTTGGGGCAAGATTGGGATGTACTTTTATTTTACAAGATTTTGATGCTCAAAATGTAGCTAATACTTTGGATTTTCTTTATAAAAAAAGGTTAAAAATAAATTCGAAAATTTGAACAAGTTTTTCATTGAACTAAGCTAGATTATTTTCCATCACAACAAATTTTTGAGGTAAAACTTTGAAATTAGAAAGAGGAAACTTCTTTAAAATGGTGAATTAAGTATTATAATAATATTTAAAGCTTTGACATTTTTTTTTAAAGATAAAAACCTTAAGCAGAGATCAGGCTGAGATTAGAAAAGTGAAATTGTTCTGTATAAAAAAGGTTAATAAAATATAAATGGTTATACTTTATTCAATCTGGGCTTAAAAGGTTCCATAACAAAACAATTTTAAAAACTTGAAAATACATTTTTTATAATTTAAAGTAATAAATGAATATTTTTATAAAATTTAAAATATTGTAAAATATATTTATGAACCCCTTAAAACCATATTCCAGTTTAGCATCAAAAAAAGCACATCTTACTTGCCTCAAAAATTAGTTTAAAACCTGCTGGCCAGTGTAATGGGCGGCATTTGTGTGTGGACACGCTTAAGATTAGCTGAAATTGTAACTAATACTACGTACGACACACGCTTGTCCCATTTTAATGCACATATCTATCCCAACTGAACACGAACACGAATCCGCATACGTACGTACCCTCGAGTTATGCATAATTATTATTATATTTGTTCATTCGCCGGCTGCCGACTGCCGACTGCCGACTTACCTCATCACCATATAAGGCTATAGCATATGCAATATCTCTATATATGTAACTCTAACTCTAACTCTATATCCTAGACCTAGCCTAAGCCTAAGCCTAAGCCTAAGCTATCTATTTATGAAATGCGTATTACGTAAGAATTTTGGTTGCGTTCGAACTGATACTTGGTAGAGTATTGTAAGTGTTTGGCTCAAATCATAAACACAACACAAATCAAAGAAAAACCAACTCCACACGAGTGAGAAACCAATAAAAAGTGCAAGAAATATAAATACAGTATATAAATCAATTTGTGTGTTTTGCTTTCTTTTGAGAACCAGGAAATTGCTTTGGTTTTGACAACAAATACAATTTATTCGTCCGATTTCACGCATAATTATCCATTCTAAAACAGTGACGGAGACAAAACACGGCCGGCCGACGGGCATAAATAAGCATTTAACACTCGAAAGCTTCTTAAAACGTTATTAAATATTAATATAATCAATATTTATTGTGTGTGAGAGACCGACCAAGGGGGGACCAGTAGAAATGCCGAACGAAATCGAAATCGAAATCAAAAACCAAAATACGCGCATAGAAATCGCTTAAATTTCGAACGTAATGGCCAATATGTCCAAATCTGGTAGATAACATCGACATATTAATTATAACCAAATGAAGCCGCGCCGAACGGGAGGAGGGGATGACGGTATAATGTGGAATGGTAAAGGCACAGGCATAAGCATGGGCAAAGGTATCCAACTGACCGATTAAAAATGCCGAGCCAAACTAAGCACATAAATCAATGTAAATTATGGTGTTAACAAAAGGCGAGCCGAGCGCGCTCAAATCGCAGGCTTTGGATGGGATCGAATCGGATCGGATCGTTGACTTTTTTAGGTTGGAACCAGGTGGATGAGAGGCTCTCTGCCTGTGGTTGCGAGGCCGGGATTTAAATGAGTTGGACCTTCGCATCTGATAAGAGGAGCAGCGTGGAGCTCTTTCGTGTCGATACTTACAACTCCAGGTTGGTATTCGGGATCGGGAGTGTGAAGATCGGGTGACGGTGCCCCGAACAAATTCAATTTGCTTGGCTTTTTATGAGCAAATGGCTGCCCCCGTCCCCAGCACATCCCCATTCCCATCCCCATTCCCGAACCCGACTTATTCTAATTTAGTGCGGAGCTGCTCGTGAGCATTCCTTTAATAAATTTAAATCACCTTCTATTGAAAAATATTTTCACCTCGCGCCCATAAATTATACATTATACGATATTTATACAGTCCGAGGGGCACAAAATATATATGTATACGAGTTTAAGCTTATTTTTTTTGGTTTGGTTTGGGTTCACGGGTATTCAGTGGTTTCGTTTAGGTTTCAGTTTTGATTCCATCAAGCGTCTTCCTTTTTTCGGCAAGGATTGGCCACGTCGGACTTGATGGACCTGGGTCCAAAGTGGCGCTCACATGAGCGCCATATAATCGCAGTCAAACATTTTTACGATCTCCAGCCTACACAGCATCTCATCCGAGCTGATCAGTTGGCCACTTGATGAGTCCCGCCGTGTCCTGGAGAGAGATTGTCCGGGCAACATTGTTGCCAAATGCTTTGTGGCCCGCCGTTGGCTCTGAGCAGTTTTTATGGTTTCGGTTGGCGGAAATCGATGAACTTTACCAAGGCTCCATCTATCCTGATCCATCTGTGCACTGTTAAAAAAGCGGGGGAGTTAAGGAGAATTAAAAGGATGGGGATGTTTTACGGTTAAGGTTTTTCTAAATATTTTTAATGTGTTTTTAAGGAATCCTTGGGAAATAACTTAAAGTGTTACATACTACTTCAAATCATTTTTAAATTGAATTTCTTGGGAGATTTAAAAGTTCTCTCTCTGCTGTAAATATTTTTATTAACTTAGAGAGCTAAAAATAGTTTAAACAAAATATATATAAATTCTTTTTGTCTCCATCTTTCATAAACTAAAATTATATTAAAATCTTATCTAAAATTTACCAATTCTATATGTAATCACATTTATTGTTTTATTTTATATTTATTAAATAAAAGTCCCAGACATTATTTAGAGCACAATTTCATTTTTAAAAGTAAAGAAAGAAATGCAATTTTAAATTAACCTTTTTATGATTAGTTTAATATGATTAAAGCTTGGAATTTTAGCGTCACAACAAATAGGTTTGCCAGAATCAAGACAAAAATCTTGATTTAAATCCAAAGTAAAACATCTTCTGATTAATATCACACATTTTTATGTTTTGTTTATTGTTTTATATTTTATTTAACTTATTTAATTTGTAATAAACCAATGAAATTCTGTTCCCTGTTCCACATTTTTCTCACTGTGCACTCTGCTGCCGATGTGGGACTCCTTGGGTAAGGAGCCGGTGATAAATCTGTTGGCGAGCCGGCGCAACATTGCCATTGCATACTTCTAAATGGACCATAAACGTGCGAAGTCGCAACACCAGCAATAACTAAAGTTAGTTACGTTTACTAATATGACAACAATGTTGTCTGAGGCCCTTTAGCCCCCCTAGCCCCGTCCCCCAGCCATGTCTCCCGGCCCCTTGTTGATGCAAATGTGAGCGAACCAGACCCAGGCCAAATATCATTCCCAGATGGTGAATGGGTGTCGTTATTCCGCCATTATGTTTACGGCTTGCAAAAACAAATACGTCAAATGCGCGAGGCACAGACTCCCTGGGCACCTCCTCCCCAACCCTCTCGTTACCCCGGCAATCAAACACGCAAAAGCAATTAAGTCGCGCGGACCCATGGTTTAAGGGATCTGCAATTATAGTATATATTTTTAGAGTCTCGGAAATTGTTGCTAAATAAGTACTACAACATTTTCGAGAAATAGTAAATAGAAATAAACAGATGTCTTGCCGGCTACCGATAATTTCAAATGACTTGGCTTTGAAGAAGCCGTGTATTTACACCTGGTATTTACAGCACGTCAAGGTGTTTTTAAGGTAATTACAAATATTCAATTTATTTTTTATTGTATATTGGGAAAATGGGAAAATATATATAGAATTTATAATTCTAATATATAAGCTACATTTAAGGTCAGGCGTTGTTTATTCATTTATTTAACTGAAGCTTAGCCTACAGTTTGCAAAGAGTTTTAGGCCTTACAAATATGATATTTTTAACGTTTCAATCAAATTTAAAACTGAAACTAACATTTTTGAGCTTGGAAAAGGACAAATATCAAGTTTATAATTTATTTTCAATGTTGTATTCGAAGACACTAAAAAAAAATAACTATAACTTAATTAAAAATGAGTTAAACATTTTTTAAAATTAGAATTTTAATCAAAACTGGCTCAAATGATTTACAAAATTGAAATCCCCTTTTTCTATTATTAATGTTTTATTTATATTCATTACCGCTAAGGATTTCTACGAATTCTTGGCCCAGAACTAAGTGGTTTCGCTTTTTAAACTCATTTGAGCAACAAATTGCTTATCGGTCTTCTATATATCCCGAGGTATGTCTGTCTGTGAAACATGTTCAGATGATATTGAAATACGTGAGAGACTCTTGCCGACCATTCGACTGATTTATGTCCAAACTTAAATGGTCACAATGGCGATTCGGATGACCCTGTCCCAGGTATTCCCCTGGGTTCCTCTCTCTGTCTCTCTGTTAATGAGCCGAGCGATTAAAAAATGTGCATTTGTGTTTGTCCGCTCCTTAAATGAGCTCGAGCTTTTAACGCGCAGCCATAGATCAGAGGGGTTACGGGCTATGGGGCTCTGGGCTATGGGGAACGGATTCCAGGGGCGGGGACGAAGTGATTTTGTCTCGTTGTCATCTCATTTGGAATTGGGCGATAAGACAAATTTGTTTTCTTTGTTTATAACTTTATGCAGATACAGGTTTCGGTTTCGAATGCGCTCCTCCAACGGGCATCTCTCCGACACTCATTTTGGATCCCCAAAAACTCAACCTTCTGTATAAAATCTAAAAAAAAAAAAACTTTACTGGCAAACCTAAGATGAACGGTGGGTTTGAATTGGAAATAATTGTGTTTAAAAATATGTATAGTTTGGGTTACATATAGAATTTATT
>JAEIIL010024618.1:0-15897 GCA_018905715.1 Drosophila lini | reverse complement strand
TATCTCATTAAAAAGTATCATCAAATACTCTACCATATTATTTAGTTTGATGATTTAAAGTCTCAAATTTTTAAATATTTTATTTTATCAATGCTTGGATCCTTTATTTCATGGCTAAGTAATATTTAATTCCTAAATATAATCCAAAATACTTCTCTGCCAATAAACCCACATAACGTTAGTCTCTCTCCTTCGGCTAACCCCAAAAACCTAGATACTAGAGACTGGTAAAAACCAACCCCAAAAAATATCCCTATATGTATAGTTCCCACTAGTTCACAACACTTCACAAATAATAAAAAAGAAGGAGAGGCGTGGGCGGGTGGAAAAACTAGAGTGACAGACGTATATACAGGGCAGCTATTGGGAAAGGCAAACATTTAATCGCCTTGACTGGCACTTTGCCTTCAATGTCACGGTGTCCTTAATGGGCCAATAAATATGTCCTTCTTGCCCAAAGCCACTGACTGGCTATTAATCAGAAATCAATAAATAGGGGAAGTTAGCCAGCAGGGAACAACTGTAAATTCCCTTAGAAGTTTAGCGCAAAAAGTTTAATTGTGCAAACATGATTGAGGGCGCATTTTTACTCGCGAGACGTCAACAAATTCATTGATTTTTCAGCTTTTCTTTCTTATTTTCTTATGCTGCTGCTGTTGCTGCTTTCCCTTCTTGTGTGTGCTTTCTGTAACGAATCATTGTTGTTTTTTGTTTGCTTACACAGACCATTTGAGGTTGTCAGCTTATTTCGTTGTTGTGTATATTTGCCGTATTGTGGTAGCATTTCCCTCGAATTGGCTAAAACCATAGAAAAATTACCCACCAGCAACCCATCACTCCCCCTTCTGATTACGCAACATTTACTTGAAAGTTGATTTTCATTCATTTCCTTGACGCTTTTCGGTGAAATACCCTTGGGCTTTTGGTCTGGTTTGCTTATCGTTGTGCCAGCCAAAATGGCGTCACGTCAACGCTGCGTATACGCAACATTTCGACTGGTGACCTCACAAAAGGGAGGAGGAGGAGGTGGAGAAGGAAACAACGTACCACACCCCGCAAAAATATTATCAACTTCTCCACATATATATGTATATAAACGTGGAGAGATCTATTCGCTTGAATGCAACTTTGCCTATGATTTGCCAATTTTGGTTATTTCCCAGTGAAAACGGAGATCGAACAAAAACAATTTAATTTGAGATCTTTCATGCTGATAATTTGATTTAAACTGCTTAATATCATCATCATTCCGGCTATATGCACGTCATTTGTAGAGAGAGGAGAAGAACATATGGCTGGTTCATTTAATCGACGTTTGCCTATTAAGCGGATCGCATTTTGTGCATCTCTTTCATCGACTTTGAGTAAACGAATCTTGATGAACTCAGCCGGCTTAGAGCGGTTTTTGTCGGTATTTTATTGTTTGATTGTTTTTTTTTTTTCTGCCACTTTAATGGTCTAATATATTGATGGTTATTTTGTGTATTTATTGACTTATGATTGAATGATAAATCAATTAAACTGAATGAACATAAAAATAATTTATCAGGGGATATTACTTTTACGGAACTTAATCGAGCACGGACATTTATTGGGGAAATGTATTAAGTCATCGATAAATTATCTTACTCAGAAGAGAATCTTTAATCAATATAATAACGTATTCTTTCGTTTTCCCTTCCATTGACAATTATTTCCTAGATAAAATTATTAGTGTCATGTCGGTATTTTGTTCGAAGCAATGTTTTTAAAGCATTAATCGATAACAAACGATATTTTAACTAGTCGATTTGTATAACTACATAATTCCATTTCCATAAATTCGCATATATAATTTTCATAACAATAAAATTGCTACTGTATTATCAGCATCCTTGGGTAAAATATTATAAAAAATCATTAAATAATAGCCCATAGAGGAAATAAAATGAATCCAATCCTTTTATAGAACCCATAACCGAAATCCAGATATTTTAAATTTTACACCTCACTAGTAAAAATGCACTCAACGAAAGACTGCAAAATGCAATATGATTTTTATAGATGCGCCACTAAAGCCATCATCATACTTCTTATACCCTTAGCTTACGTGATGAAATCGCTTTGCAAATGTTAATGTCCTTGGCAGCAATATTTGGCGCCAATTGCAGCTGAGAGATGATGCCACAAAAGCCAAGCAAAGTTGAGGACAAGTCATGAAAATTTATTACGAAAAAGAGGGGAGCATAGCACAGCACAGCATAGCATAGTGAAGCTTCAGGCCGCGACCCACATTTGCAGCCCACACAATAACTGCAAGCACGCTGTGCTGCAACTGTATCTATGTAGCTGTGTATCTTTGAAGCTGCTGCTGTGCTCCGCCTGTATCTGTATCTGTATTTCTATCTGTGGGCGAAGTGGATGCAACAAAGAACCGAACAGAAACTAAACTCAAATAACAACATGTTCAGGTTTCGTATTTTTCTGCTGGCCCATTCACATGCAGATGGCGAAGCCAGAGAGCGAGTGAGAGCGCAGTGGCGCAATTTTCAGGTCAAGGTCGGGTCTTATGTGCAACAAAAAAAAATAATAATAATAATAAAAGCGATTTCGTTGTATTTTTTGTTGTACTGTGCGTCCCCCCTACAAGCCCGTAATGCGCTTTTTTTTCGAAAGTTGACGAGTCCTTCGCCCTGCCTGCAGTTCTTTCTCCATTGTTTTCCATAGCTCAATGACGCGTGACGATAGATACTTTGCATAATGCCATTTTCCCATTTTACACTGCGTAAAGTTGCGCTTAAAATCCGCTTACTATAAAAAAATGTTACAATCTACAAATAACTAAAGAGAGAAAAGAAGTAAGGAGCTGTGTTGACATTGTTCTATGATGTGCATAAATTTCATGCTTAAATGATTTTTATTGAGCGCTTGGCCAAGCACCGCGCGATATTCATGGAATTTATTTATGGAAATATTTAATTTTTGGAAGGGGAAAATATGCGGGCTTAAGTCTTGGGAGAGATATTGATTTTAAGAGATTACTTTCAATTCTGTAAAAGGTAAAAATGCTATTTAATTTGAACAAGTTTGGTATACTGTGAGCAAGTCTCTATCAAGTTTAAGATATTTGCTAAAAGAAATCACGCCCCCCCATAAATGGAATTTTCAATCATATTTTCTGTGCAGTGCTGGTTGGTGCCTCCCCAAGTCCATTTAATATAAGCCAAGATTACTGAGCTCGAGGCTGTGTCCTCTGATGAACTGGGCATCCATCCTCCCATCAGGGTGGCCTGCTCATTCCAATCTCATCCGTGATGTTTCCCAAGCACGTGCCCGTTGAAACAACCATTGTGTGTTGACTGACTACCTTAGGAATTATTATGCCCTCTACAATGGGACTCGACGGGGCCGAGCATTAGACTTGCAGTTCATTTTCAAAACACAAACACGGATTTTTCATACATAACTCGGCTTTTTTTGTGTTGTGTTCCATTATGAAAACATTTTCAAGGCGAAATGGTATTTTTTGTGAGTTTTGTTTCCTGCTGGGCGCCGTGTGTCAGTTTCAATTGAGTGTTTTGGACCCTGTGAATGGGAGGGGAAAATGTTGTTGGATGCTCGCTCGTTCTTTGGCAGAGCAACTCAAGGTTTTCCGCCAACTCTTTGGGATGAAAATACTTGGCTTGGCATGCTGTGTGTGTGGGGCCCAGTCCTCCGCCAAGTGCTTAGAAGTGTTTGGACCCTTGTACATGTACTTGGGCTGCCTGTTTGGTACGTGACTGGCTTTCAGGTCGACTGGCGACGATTCTGTGTGTGGGAAGAGGGAAGTCAAAGTCAGGGTCGAGCGGCAACATCATTATCGTTAGGGTCTCGCCACTTGACTGTGTAGAATACCTGAACATATGATACAAACAAAAAATGTATAAATAATTTTGGTCGAGTGTCGTCGTCGTAGTTCTCAGTTAATTAAATATGCTAATTAATGTTTGTGTGTAACACACATCAATTTTAGTCGCTTTTTTTTCGTGGGCCTTTTAGCAATGGTTCTCCGGGGAGGCATTACAGCTCACTGGAACGTCTCCGTTTTTTTTTTTTTTTTTTTTTGTTTGCTTATCGCATCTTAAACAAGTCGCTGGACAGTTGATGGCACCACACTCGCCAAGGAACAAGTGTGTGCCTCCAGCCACAGCTGTCATATTTCTAGCCGAGCTGTCAACTAAACTGTCAACAGGCGCCATTTGTTGCATTTGCCACAAAAAAATGGCATGGAGAAAAATGGAAAACCGACCCAGTGCCTGACTAACTTTATGCCTCACAAACATATTACAGTTTTGCGCCACTTGACAGTTCACTGGAGTAATATTTAAGCAGGGTGACTCGCTCTCTAAGCCTACAACATATGGGAAAATGGGGATACTACTACAACATCAAGAATCTTAAATCATTTAAGAAAATATTAATTATTTTAAGTGTTATTTATGACAGATATTTGTCATTTATTGAAGAATTGATTGATTGGAGAATTATTTAAATAGGATATATGGGTCTCGGAAATAGTCAACATGTACCAATTCTTATTAGTTTTATAAATGTGGAGAAATAGGAATACAAAATTATGTATTTTCTTAAAATATATCTTAAAATTGTTAATAAAAAATTGCTTCTCGAATCTATTGAGTTACCCTAATGTTTCTGTTACTGCATCTCTCGCATGCCTGTGTGTTTCCCCCCATCCGCTTCACGTTTGTTATGTAAGCGAACTCATCTCCTGTTCGTTAGAGTTGGTATCTTCTTTGTCTGTGTGTGTGTGTGAGTGGGGCATGCAACCGAAATGCCTGGTGGCATGTCAGTGCTCTGTGAATGTTAATTAAATACTTTACTCAATGCTGGAACTTTGCATTTAATGATGACACATGCAACACCCACACCCATACCCATACACTCGGGCACAAAAACACACCCCACAACACACCAAACACAACCAATTTGCAGTTGAAACAGAAATTAATGTAAATTGGCAAAGTTTCAAAATGAAAGCAAAACAACAAATTTGCCAATTGCTTTTGTGATTAAAGTTTTGTTCTGTTTTTTTTTTTTTGGTATTTGCATATTGTTTTTTGTGCAACTATAGCAGAGAAAAAATAGATTTTAAATGGATTTTTAGTACCAAACATACATAATTAATTTGGCTGCCTTTTTGGGATAAAAGTGACACAAAATGGCAAAATTTAATATTTTCAGTTTTTAATATGAAATAAAATTAACTTTAAAAAATATATGAAACCTCTCTGCAATAGTTATTGGGCCACATTTGGCTTGCCAAATTTATTCTTTTTCCAAACTTTGTTTCAATTTAATTTTTAATGAAATCTGGCTCTCCGAAAAAGGAATACATAAAGGTGCTAAAACAAAAATGCAACTATAAATGATTGACTAACAAATGCTAAAGCGACATAAAACAACAACAACAACAACAGTTGCATGAGCATAAGTTTTATTGCCAGCATGGCGGCAATAACAACAAAATGGCTGCGTTAGCCAACAAAATGGCTGCCAATATGGCGACAAGCAGCAGCAGCAGCAGCAACAACATGGGCGGCAGTGATACAACACTGCAGCAGCAACAGCAACAAATGCATCACCAACAACAGCAGCAACAAAAAAATGTCAATCTAATGCCAGCCGCAATTATACAGCCAGAATATTTGCTCAATAATGATCGCGGTTTATTTAAGGTTTATTGTTTTATCAAAGATTTTATCGGGTAAGTAAACCAGATAATAGAAAAACGAGCAAACAAGGCAAAATTTATACGAATGTCAATTTGATATTAAAATTAGCGGAATTTTTTTTTTAATTTGTGAAAATTCTGTTTATTTGTTTTTTATATTTCAACAATTAAAAACAATTTACTTTTGTAATTTATTGTTGAAATTTGAAATAAATTTGCATGGTTAGCTTACAAATTGTATAAAAATAACCAAAACAATAAAAAATGTGATAGTTAGCTATGTATATAAGTTATACATGCTGATCTTATTTTTAACATGTACAGTTAAAATTAATTATAAAATAATATAAAACATAGTTTTAAGTGAGTATGGCGAAAATCACTTGAATGTATTGTTTGTTTTCTTAACTTATCTTATCAAGGTCACTTTCTAGTTTTGAATTCAATTTATTTTTATTTGGTTAACCTTTTTTATCATGTTCATTAACAAACCCACAAATTTTAATTGAAAAATAAACTCCGTATAAAGAAAATATATTTTATAAAGTGTTAACTTAACTTGTTTATTGTTGTGATAGAAAACTAATTAGCAACGTTTATTTTAAATCATGAAAAAAACTAATGTTACATTTAGTTTAATTCAGAAAAGAGTGCAAATTATGATTAACACCTTAATGACGGAGTTTTTAATTTAGTTATTTGTTTTTGTAACTTATACAAGTTCTCCATTTGAGGGGCACCCTATATCTGAGTATTTATTTTGTTGTTATTTTTTCCCTTCTGGCGCTTATCGTTTTTCATGATACACACACATTGTGGCACTGTGTTTGTGCCTTTATTTGTTCATATAATTCATATTTAATCAACTGATAATATAAGAAAAATGTTCGTTCAACTTGCTTTTGTGCTGACTGCCCGACTCTCGATTCTCGGCGCTGCTCCAATTTCTGTGCTCCTGATACACTTGCTGACACTATCACCTGCCGGCTTGCCCTGCCACTGCGAATGATATGGCACCGAGTCTCTGGCAATTTGATAACAGGCCCCACAGTCACACACACAGCTACAGGCAGCCACTTGATATGTGTCTCCCAAACGCAGAATCAACTTTTGTTATCACACCAAATATTAGCAGATACAATGAAGCGAAGGCAAATGAGAAATAAATATAGACTCGGGGGAGGAGAGGATGTCTGGTCCTTATTTTCTAGTAATCAAGAGGAGTATAGATAGATAGAACTACTAAATATCTGAAAATCAAAGAAAATATAATTAAAATGGTCGTTAAAGTAGGCCTAGAGATAGTTTTATTTAAAAGTTGGAGACAAAAATTATAAATTTAATTTTTAAATAACTTCAAAATTAATCGCAGTACCTTTTTGGACCAGCAAAAACATTTTAGACCCCAGATGGATGAGGAATTGATAGACTTTAAAACTCTTATCAGCTCTGTGTTGATTGTGAGTCTTACGGCCTTTGGTTATTTCTATGCCAAGCGATGGGCCAAGCGAAAGGATCCGGTTAGTCCTTCAATCCCAACGCCCAAGCAGCTACCAGAGCTGAAGGATATCAAACTGACACTAGATGAGTTGATGGAATATGATGGAACCCGCAGTGATGGCAGAATATTGGTGGCCCTCAAGGGACTGATTTACGATGTTTCCAGCGATGTTATGCAGTTCGGTTTGGGTGGAACCCTGGGCCATGTGGCGGGCAACGACTTTACCCATTATCTCAGGCGCATTATGAATGTTCACCATACGGAAATCAACTATGTGGATCGTTGGGAGTCGGTTCTAGAGACGAACTATAAGAGGGTCGGTGTATTAATTGGGGACAGTGACAATTCCCTGGTCCAGGAATATCCTGAAAAGTCTTATGAGAGCGAAAATCCTTTAGAGGAAAACGATGCAATGAACCAGAAATCTCTAGAAGATAATGGTTTGAAACAGTTTTTGGGTTTAGCCATTGATGAGAGTGAAATACCAGCTCAGGAGACTTGAGTATCACTGAATAATATGAAAAATCGTTTAATTAAAGATTAAAATTAGCAGTGAATTATTAAAATGTGAGGCTGTTATTTAAATATTTCTTTTCATTTTGGTTTAAACTTTAT
Source organism: Drosophila lini (assembly GCA_018905715.1). NCBI lineage: Eukaryota > Metazoa > Arthropoda > Insecta > Diptera > Drosophilidae > Drosophila > Drosophila lini. The sequence continues at coordinate 8,071 of JAEIIL010024618.1, read as the reverse complement.
TAAACTTTGGATTCATAAATATGATTCTATTCTATTTTTCTTGGTAATACACTTTCCTCGTAAATTACCTTGAACTTTGAAATAAATGATTCATTTCGCTAAAGAATGTTTTACTCTTTGATCAAATGATAATTTTTCTCATTCATTTTTCAACAGAAATGTTTTATATCTGATTAAATGGAATCACTTAAATGGCTTTCAAATTAAATATCACGCAAACTTTTTAGCTCGAATCATATATAAGCTTAAAAATGTGCTATATATGTAATTTCTCTAGAATTAAATTGGCACTGTGGTAGAATAGTTTTGTGTTTTCATTAAAATTCCTCGAAATCAATTATCTGGCTTTGGGCCCACGCCATATAACATATATCCCAGATGCATACAACCTCTGTCCTTTCATACTTGGGCGATAATTGTCAAATTAGGCAGAGTGTTTCTATTATAGGGCCAAACCCATCCAATATTTGACTCATACGTCCACCTGCCAACAGCCTGACAAAAGAATATTCCGAGACGAAATGAGAATTAAAGATATATGTACATATATATTGTCAGATTTTTGGCCATCAACACCCACTCGGTTGGTGGCACAAATCGCACAGCGATTGCCAAAATTGGCTAACCACGAAGAGAGATGCAATTTTCCTTTTCATTTACTCGGTTGGCCAACAAATTGCACTCGTGTGACGTCTTTTGGCAGGAAGCTCTTTAAAATTGCTGCAAAATTTATTTTTACAGACAACCGTACATTAAATTTGTTGCTATACCTGATTACGACAATTAATTAAATCAGCATATAAACACATATATACATTTTCGTAGCGATTTAATTTATTTTCCTCTTCATTGTTGCTACTTTTGCGTCGTCGTTTTCGATTTTTCAAATTGACAAGCGAGCTCGTTTTCAATCAGTTTAAAGTTAATTATTTACCTAGGCATAAGTACTTGATAATTGATTGGAAATTGGATTACAATTAATTAATTGATATTTATTTTTGCAATTTCTTTGCAGGTAAGCGTTTCCATTTCAAATATGTAATTAAAGACACCAAAGACAGTAAGTAAAATGGGGCTGGGATAATTGTATCAGGAGGGTAATTAAGTACAGGAATGTGTAGCGATTAAAAATGCAGACGAATGTTGGGATACAATTTGTCAATTTCGTATTGTGTATAAACCAAGAAACCATTTCCATTCCATTTCAAAATCAAGACATAACACCATAAGTGAATTTTGTAGGGCTAATTTTGCTGGTTTTCTCAAATTTAGACCGCTTTTTCTGATAATATATGTATTATACGGGCGAAAAGTGCCTTCCTTAGGAAGATTTTAGGTAAAAAATTTTACGAGTGCACTTGCTAACTTTTTATCGAATCCAATTACAAATATTTTCACTGAAACCGCAATTTATTGACCCATCCACACGTTGGCTCCCTGAACTCCTAGTTAGTAATCCCCAATACAAAACCGTTTAAGTTTCCTGTCAGTCTGTCTTGAGGGGTATTTAAGTGTTTGCACAACTTGATATGGTTCCATAAGAACTTCAGAGCTTAAGACTCTGGTCCGAGTCGCAGCTCTGTGCTCGGAATATTGACTGTTAATTAAAAACAAAAGACGAATACAGCTCAAATATTTACCCTGTGCCGCTGTAAGTGGTGAAAAAATAGTAGAACCCAGAGGAACGTGACTGCAACACCTGGTTAACCACATTGATTGGTGAAAAAAGGGGTGTAAAAACATTCCTATTTTATTTAAATGGTTGAGAGTGTTTTCCTCGAACTTATTTTTTAATATTTGTGAGAAAATGTTTCGCAAAATAAAAAGCTCAAATATAAGCTCAACTTTTTCGGTATCTGTTAATTATTAAATCACAAGTTTGATAACCATTTCTTAAGAATTAATCTTTATTGGAAAATCTTGACTGTAAATATTTTTGCAAAATATTGAAAAAGGATTTCCTGTATCCGGAGTTTTGTCGCTCTACACTGACTAATAGTCTAAATATATCAAATGACTAACAAATGCTCAACATTCCGGCCTTATCAGCCGACTTCTACCATAGCTGTCCGGCCATATAGATTATATATAGATTATCGCAGACCAGATAACACACCGAGTTCCTTGATGAGAACGTTTTGAACTGACAGCTGCCTCGTCCCAATGACTTTCAAACGAATTGCAATTAAACGCTAATTAGAGGTGTTTACGTCTGTTTACCACAAAGATATAGAAATGCCGATCCTCGATAAGTGGTGGTGGGTGATGTTTCAGAGGAAATCGGTGCTATAGAAAAAATATGCCAAGCATAAATTCGCTTTGGCTACAAACTATTTTTGCCGCTTTAACATTTGTGCTCAACTCTAATGAGCCAATAAATTCACATTACGTATACGCGCAGGTGGCCAGCTGCTGTAATTTGCTTAAATCAGAAAGCAAAAACTGAATCGTTTGCTATACATATTTCCCTCGCCTCGCTTTTCCTCACTTTTCCTCATTTTTTTCTTTGGCATTTTCTTTCACTCAGGCGCGGCCTGTTGTTGGCTATAAATTTCACGCTAACTCGACACTTGTCGCAATTTCTTGTCTTTCCTCGGATTTTCTTTATACTTTGTTGTAATTTACCGCTTATGAAATCTAATTTCATTCCTCGATTCATAATTTCCTTTTAATTTGTGTGTTATTTTCGTCAGATAAACACGTAGAACATTCGATATAACATGTGCGCCAGGGCCTTAAATGTTGATTAACTTTCTGGTATTTGCTTTGATTTTTCGCATTTTCATATTTGTTTAACTAGAGTTCATTAGTCGAGTGGCTTATAATCAAAGTGCACACACGCTTTTCCTGTCATTTGATAGTTGCTTATTTGTTCAGTGTGACGTCAGTGCAGAGTTAAGGAGGTTGGGTTAGTGAGGTTACTAACTAACTGATGGGTTTGATTAGGTGTTGTGAGAGTGATTGTAAAATATTGTAATTTAGGAAAGCGTAATCATAGTACATGGGATTATATGTTGGTTTAAGGCTTTTTAGATACTTTTTGGAATTAATCCCGATATGGAGAAGCTGTCTTTAGGTTCTAGACATTTTAAATCACCTATTGCAGCGGTATAACTTTTGATATCAATATTTCTTTGTTCGTTTTAGTAAGTCTTTGATTTTGGGTCTTTAAGTTCTTATCATTCTCATTTACATAATGAACATGTGAGCTTGATTTTTTGATTTCTAAGCCTGTAAATACCCCTTTTTGACTGGTTGATAAAAGCAAGATAGCGGTCTGGTCTTTTAAAGAATAAAAAGAGGGTCGAAAATTTGTAAGCAATTGAAAAGGTTTTAAATTAAATATTTAAATATTAGTCGTATTTATTGTGTTTGTATAACAATTTTAGATACATTTTTATACAATATATTTACTATACAAGATTTACTCTAAAAATAGTTATGCTTAAAAAAGCCTTGCAGCTATGCAATAAAATATTTATTTAAAGTCTTAAAATTGATTCATATTTTAATCATTGGATGACTGAACATAACTTTTCAATACTTCTATGTCTAAAAAGAACCCATCGCTTTAAAATCCCAAAAAGCAAAAACCAATCGCCCATCAGACTTGCCAGCGATATAATTGATGATGATTGCCTTTCAATCAGGCGATTATTGGTTTAATTTTTGCAGCAAAATCTCCCAACAAATCCCACAGCTGTTCGCTCTGTATCTCCACGTTCTATACCTTTTTTCTCAGTTCTCTCTGTTCGCCAGAGCGGGCCTGGCCACCTATCACTCAATGCTAATTATCAGACGGCGATTAGATAGGATATTCTCCTTGATAAGAGGGAGCCCTCGACGGAGCTTTTGATGTAATCTACTCTGTTTTTCGCTTGTCCAGCTCTATTCTTTTTTTTCTGTTTGCTTCTGCCGACTCTTTTTTGCTTGTTATCGTTCAACCGTCGTTCGAGTTCGCCGTTCGAGTTCGTTTGCTCCAAAAAAAAAATGTAGAAAAATACCTTCGGCTCCGGTCGTGTGTGTAAATTTTGTTTCTCGCCTATTATTCGGCGCTGTCGTCGTCGTCGCTGTCTTCCCAAACTAAAGAGAGGAGAAACGCAGAAAAAATGTATTTTTGAAAATAATTTTATTGCTGCCGCCGACAGAGCGCACAGCCACCGCCACCGCTACCGCTGGTCGTTTTTGGATTTTGTGTAAAAATCGGTTTTTGGTTTGAATTCAGTAAACAAAAACTTGTCGCCGGCGTGAGACGCAAAACGCGAGCAAAACTTGTAGCCACCGAAAATTACTAAACAAACACAAAATACCGCCTTAAAGAAAAACAAAAAAAAGTAAAAAATCATGTGTGCCTAAACGAAAAGAGTATTTATTTAAACAATTTGCTATGATTTAAGTTGAATGCTCGCCACAGTAGTGGCAGCAGTAGCATCAGCTCTCTATATTTTGGTATCCGTCGGATACGCGACGAGCGATGACGTGCGTTAATTGTTGCTGCCGTTTTTGTTATTTCGTTGTTGTTGTCTCTGTACCCTGACCTTGTTACTGTCTGATTGGGAATTCTTTGCTTATTTATCGCCGAATCTTTGGGCCTCCCAAGTACATACGTATATATACTTTGCGGCAGTCAGATACAAATCTATCTATGTACTCTGGCCCAACGATCGCACGCACAATTTATCTAAATCGAATTCAAAGTCTAAAAATAAGCCGCCAGCAAGCGCAAAACAAAATGAGGGAAAAACGCAAAAACAAAATACACGAAAATACGTTTATAGATGGTTCACAAAGTTTTTCTTCTGCTATTTTACATTTAGTTTTCTTCGAGGGCGATCGGCGATTAATTTGCTTTAATATCTCAATGGAGATGGAAGGGTACTTTTGGATAAATTGAAGAGTTAAATAAATGTGAAATTTAAATAGTGAAAGTGAACTAAAAAAAAAAACTCTGTTGAAAAACATAACGATATGTAAACGAATTCAATTTAGTGCGAGAATAAAGTTTATTATAATTAAATTTTAAAATCTCCTTTAATTCACAATAAATTAAAAGCTTACAATTCCTGATAACCTTTTTCAAACTGTTAATTAAAATGTGCTCTACAGTTATTTTATTATTAATATTATTATTGTTTTTATCTACCAACCCAAAGCTCTTTTTAAAATATGAACTAAGAATCACGTTTTGACATTTTAATGCACAGAAAATTCCTTTCATATCTGAGAACCTCTTCAGACTGCAACTCATACTTTGTAGTACCTTGACACCTCCTCCTCCTCTTTGCAGAGAGCGCGTGCGGCGGCTGCTGTGCCCGTATCTTGGCTGATAAATTTAATTGGTTAATATTTATTTTTAGTCAGCGACTTCTTCTTGATTAATTGCCGCAGGAGCTGCCGCGGAGTTCAGTTCTCTCCCGGTGCTCCACTCCGTCGTTCGCTCATATATTAGTTTTTTGCTATTTGGCACGCGCAACCAGTTCCAGACAGCGCTTAACAATTTATCAGAGAGACATACTGAAATAACAACAATGTATGCAAAAAAGGAAAAAATATAAATATACACAAATATATAAATAAAATTATAAATACAATTGGCCAACGTATTGAGAGCTGTGTGTTGTGTTGTGTGGTGTTGCTTGTGTTGTTGTCCAAGCTGAAGTGCATGTTTTTCTCTCAGTTTCTCTCGGTGACTCTCGCTCTTCAATGCAAAATTCGAAAATCCAAAGCAATTTTTGTTTTTAGTTGTCGTTCGACCGGCTACACAATTCGTTTGCTGTTTCTCCTTTCTTCGCCCGATTGAATAATAATTAAGTGCAAAATATTTTACGCCCCTGTGTGTGTTTGTGTGTGTGTTTATATAACAGCTTTTAACAAAAACAAGAAAAAGAAAACAAAGAAAGGTTCACACACACAGGAAAAAAAAAACAAGTCGTGGAAAAGCGCTAATAAATTGAAAGCCAAAAAATAAATAAATAAACTCTAGAGTGAGAAAAGTAAATATTTACTTTTAAACCAAACATCAGATCACATTAAAAGCCAGTAAATCTAGAGGAAAAGCCCACAAATTAGACGCGAGAAAATGTTAAAGTATCCGCGCACCACTTCCTCCACCTCGTCGGGCTACTTTGACGACGATGAGGCCATGATGAATCCCTATCAGACGCCGCCAGCCTCGCCGCAGTCCGTGCCCCAGTATCTCCAACGTCACATGGTGCGAATGTTCAGCACCGAAGTCGATAAGTAAGTTGCAGTCTGGCTTTTCATTCTCTAGTAAAATAGCATTTTTCAATAAGCAACTACTTTGTGGCCCTCGATAGTGGTAAAAAGTGGGAGTGGAAAAAAACTTGACTTACTTAGATTACATTGTATTTAATTACTGCTTAAAGAAGTTCGAGAAAAACGAGTTACTTTTTACCTACTTTGGCTTTAGTTCACTTACCATGGAATACTGGAGGATTTGTTTTCTAAAAATATTGCATACTTTTGTGCAACTCTACTGGGGAATTATTAAAAAGATTGATTTAATGTCATCCATAGTTGTATAATATCTTTGAATAAATTCTAATATCGTCAATGTACTTCATTTCTGATTTTTCACGCTCTTCTGTAATGACCTTTAAAGACCTTGAAGAATGCAAAGTTTTCTCGCATTCCTACATTTAAATTTGTAATGGAAATAAGCAGGCCTAACTTATGGGATTTATGCCTAACGTTAAGTACTTCCAGTTTTTTTCAGACCTAATCTTATAAATATGCATGAGGAACTCGAGAAAACTGTTATTTATAGAAAGTGATTATAAAAGCTGGAATTATATATGAATCTTGTACGTTAGAAGTTGATTAATCTTAGTCAATTTAGCTTTTAAATATTTAAGATTTTACCATATTTAATAATACCTAAATTGATTATACTATATACTAAATTATCCTATAAACCAAAAGCTCTACATGTTCATTGAACACTTTCAGAAAAATCAATTAAAATTGAGAATCAATTGAGGGGAGAACCAGTGATAGAAGCAAAATCGTTGAATTTTTCTACCTTTGCTGCTGCTTTTTATAAATTACTCTGTGTGCTCTCCCTCGCCATTCCCTACTTCCCCCACTTTTTCGCGATTGCGGGTGGCTTTTGTTTATTTTAACAGCCACGCGCGCACATGTGCATGCCCTCTTGCAACCTCCTTTTCCCCCCTTTTCATTGGCAGACAGAGAATTTCATTTGTTTGACCGTTTATCGCATTCATCGCTCGTTGCATTTCTAATTGCATATTGCAAAATGCGCTTTATAGGGCCCCCTATAAAGTGGCAAATCGGTTTTAGCTTTTTTTTTCTAACCGGATGTCACATCATCTTTATGACCTAACGGTATATAGGATGGGTTAATGACTCAAGTTTAAGGAATAGCGATTAAATAATCCTCAGCTTTGAAATTGTACTCGAGTTTTGTATGTGTGTAAAATTTAAGATAGATTACCTTGAGCGAAAGATTCTTCATATTAGTTTTTATAGAATTTATATATCATAGTTCTTTGATTAGGGATCCTTTTTAATTAAAAATCTCTTATATTTTAAGACTATTTATCTTACATACTTAAATAATTTATAAGACCAAAAACGGAGGCCTCATTTAATTTTAGAGTTAACTTGAGCTTCGACTTAAATTTTTCATTTGTTAATTTATAAAACAAATATTTTACAAAAAGTAATTAAATAGATTAAAATCTTGATCACTTTCCTATTAAATGCATTTAATACTTCTACATGACGTCATTTTCTATTTTTAAGCTGTCTCAGCAATTGTTCATCTTAAATGTCATTAAAACGATTAACTTTCGATCCGTTCTGACGCAAATTTTGCTCAGACTTTCATTATTTCTTTGTTTTGCTGCCCTTAGAAACGCGGGTGTTATCTCTTTAAAAAGTCTTTATGCGTATGTGGATGATTGATAAGAAAGGGAACGTTAATGAGCTCAAGGCTTTTTCATCTTGCATTGGCTTATTGTTATTTAATATAATTGTGTAAGATATATATGAAATTTCTCATTGTTATTACATTGACTTACCCAAGATT